>CAUYRT010042200.1:0-19283 GCA_963574885.1 Lepilemur ruficaudatus
ATTGGGGGAAAAACTACAAAGCATTTACAGTACAATGTTTACAGTCTCAATTTGTAGTGAGCTGATTTCCCAAAATATATTACCACTCAAGTTGACTTATCTTGTTACATTCAAAAACCTACTCTGTCAAAGTAGTCCATAGAGTACATACATAGTGCTCCAACTGTTATTTCTGGTGTTATTCTTGAAATTTTAACATGCTTTCTTTACAAATTCTAAAGTTAGTCAATACATTTATTCTTTTCTTGATCATTATAAGAGATTACTTTATAAGTCTGATCACTCCTATATGTTTGTTTTCCAGTATTTTAGTTTTGATTTATTATGTTATGCCATTATTATTACTATCATTTTGTACAGTAAATATTTTTATATACTCATGGTTTCCTTTGCTCATCATTTCTTCTTTCATCTCAGACCTTTCTCCTGGGTTCATTTTCATTCTTCCTGGAATATATTCTATAGGATTTCTTTTAGAAAGAATCTCTAAATTTTAGTTTATCAGAAAATATCTTTATTTTGTACTTATTATTAAAAAATAGTTTCACTAGATACACATTTCTAGGTTCACAGTTGATTCTGAAGATACTATTCCATTATCTTTTACTTCCACTGAAGCTTGTGAGAAGTTGGCTGTCAGTCTAATAATAGTTTCTTTGTAGATAATCTGTCTTCTTTATTTGCCCTTAATCTTGTTTTTGTCTTTGGTATTCTGTTGTATGATGTGTCTAAGCATGTATTTCTTTTCATGTATACTGAAAGAAAGTGGTCTTTGGGTTTTTAAAGTTTACTGAACATCAGTTTTAAAAGTTTTCAATCATTATGTCTTTAAATATTATCTCTTTTTCTATTTTATCTAGTCTTTATTGTTAAGGACTAACTTGTGTCCTATCAAAGTTCATATGTTGAAATCCTAACCTCCAGAGTCACTGTATTTCATGATGAGACCTTTAGGGAAGTAATTAAGATTAAATGAGGTCGTAAGGGTGGGGCCTCATCCAGTAAGACTGATGTGTGCTCATGTTCTCCTTCCCCTGTCTCTCCATATTCACAGAGAAAAGGCCGTGTGAGGACACAGAAAGAAGGCAGCTGTCTATAAGCTAGAAAGAGAAGCTTCACCATAAGCCAACCTTGACGATGCCTTGATCTTGGATTTCTAGCCTCCTGAACTGTGAGAAAATCGATTTCTATTGTTTTAAGACAGCCAGTCTGTGGTATTTTGTTATGGTAGTCCCAGTGGACTAATATACCTACATTCTAAAAATGTATTCTGAAAAGTACGTACTTACTTTAGTCTGCAGGTCTCTTAAACTCTCTTTTATATATGTTTTCATATTTTTGTGCTACATTCCATGTGATTTATTTTATTCTAACTTCCACTTTAGTAATTCTCTTTTTAATTATAGATAATTTGATATTTAAATTATAGATAATTCAGCTTCTAGAAATATGTTCTAGAGAAACTCTCACATATATCCATGAAGAAACCTCTATTATAGGGATCAGCAAACTTCTTCTGGTAAGGGTTAGATTGTAAATATCTTAGGTTTTTATGGACTACATGATCTCTATCATAATTACTTAACTCTGCTGTATGTGCTTTAGATAATATGTAAATGAATAATCATTTTTGTGTTCCAGTTGAACTTTATTTGTGGACATTGAGATCTGATGTTCAGAAAATTTTCATTTGTCACAAAATATTATTCTTATTTTGATTTGTTTCAACAATTTAAAAATGTAAAAACCATTTTTGCTTATGGGACACACAAATATAGGTGGCAGGCTGGATTTGGCACATGGGTTGGCATTTGCCAACTCCTGTCTATAAGAATGTTTTAAGCAGCCTTGTTTTGGTAATGAAATAATTAATACAACCTAAATATTCATTATAGGAGAGTGAATAAATTTGAAAATGGTAGTATCTCCAAAGTAAAGCAAAAAAGTTACAGTAGAATGTAATATAATTTAAATAAAGTTTTAAACCTGGAAAAGAATACTGTATATTGTTTATGGATAAATACATATGTGGAAAGTTATTTTTTAAACTGATGAAAACTGGAACTTGGAGAGATAGGAAGCTAGGAGAGTTACATAAAAGGTGTAAGATATATATAATGTTATTATTTTTTAAAAGTTTGAAGCAAATTGGACAAATAAATAAGATTATTTTTATACTTTTCTTATATATTCTCTATACTTGCCTATATGTTTGAAATATTTCATAATTTAAAAATTATTTAAGATTTCATTAATTTGTACAATATTAACATGGTATAAAATACACATCCTGGTTTGTGACCTCAGACAAGTCTTTTAGCATCTTTGCATCAAATAGAGGAAGTCCTATTTCATTCACACTGTATCACCTGCTTGAAAGCATTCTGAGAAGCATAAACACTCTAAAAATAAAAGAAGGTTTTTTTTTGAGACATACACATACACATACACCCCCACACACGCTCATTTTAAACCTTTTCCATTGTGAAATATAGTCCACATACAGAAAAGTGCATAAAACATTAATGTATAGTGTATTATCATAAAGTCAAACCACATAGCCAAGACCTAGATCTAGAATACTGCCAGCTCCCAGAACCCCCCAGGAATAACTCCATCAACTATGATAATCATCTCCTTGCTTTTTGTTTTAAGGTAGTATTTCTGTTTGTTTGTTTGTTTGTTTCAAGGTAATATTCTTGATGAATTTTACTGTGAACAGAATTCATACAGTATTTCAAAGCAAAGATCTTTGGAATGTCTGTGGGCTCAGGGAGAAGGGGATTAGGAAATTCCTGACTGGATTTTTGCTGGGAACTACCTTTTCTTCTACTAAAAGGGAGGCCCTGGCTTATGCTGTGCCTCAAATGGCAATACAGGCTGCCACACTCAAGCTTGTAATGTGAGGTAGGCACTGTGTTAGGCATTATGTATACTTATCTCATTTAATCCTCAAAACAGACCTGTGAGATGAGAAAACTAAGCTTCTCTAAGGTCAAAGAGCCAAAGACAAAGGTAAAGGAAAGAAAAGTTTTATTTAATTCATAAATATTCAACACTGATCACATATGTAAATTTTTCTCAAGGTAAAATGCACAAAAGTATAGCTCAATGTAACTGATTTTTCATTTAATTTTGCCTCTTTGAAGTATTTGTATAATTGTCATTTATTTTATCCCTGGAGAACCTGAAAAACATTTTACTTGGATCAAAGAATTTTGAACATGTTTAGGTTTCACAGAAATTCTTATCAGTGTGTATACACACACACACACACACACACACACACATATACTATATATAAAAAACTATACATATACATAGAGTCAGCCATGCTAGAAATTTGCCATTGCAGCTAATGGATGCTCAATTGACAAAAAGTGAAATAGTTTGTCTGCTTTACTCCTTGAGCTCATCTAAACACCCATGTGACAAACTCAGGACAAAAGCAAAGCCTCAGCTGAATTGTGAAAACAGATAGTACACCAATCTAACCTGGGAAGGCTGCCTGCTGAAGTAAAAGGCAATCAGTGTAAGTGATGCTCCAGAAAGACACTTCTAAAAATAAAAGCAACCGCCCAATTGGAGAAAAAAGGCATGGCTGGGCATTTTGACTATGGTTTTATTTCATTAAGTTGCTGAGTATATGCTGAGTTATAAGAAGTAACATTGGATATATAGTTTCCAAATGCCTACTCTAAGGCACTGTGTGGAGGGCTCCAGGGGAACACAAACATGAATGAACTGCCATCCCCACCAGTAAGGAGGTTACAGTCAAATGAGGGACAAAGATGAGATATACACAGATAACTGTATGAGGCAATGCGTAAGAACTATGAGAAGGAAGCAGAGAGAAAATAAAATAATAGTTATTTGAGTACTTTTTCTGAGCCAGACATGTTTCAAACATCATCTTACTTTAAACTTACAATAACGTGATGAGGTATGTTCCGTTCCCAAATCAAGGAACTGTGGGCAAGCACAAAGAACTAACTCAGGACCACACAAGTAAATGGCACAGCTGACATTCAAATCCAGATGTGACCTGCCCCAAAGTATGTGTTTCTAACAACGCCATGGGTTAAGAGCGATGTGATCTATAGAAAAGATGTCCTTTACTGACCATGTCTCTTGGAATAATGAGAAGGGACTAAGGAGGATAACCCATTTTATGATGACATCAGAGATTACTATGTGTGCCATCCAAGGTGATTTGGAATTATTTTCTTAGTCTAGAATGTGACACATTTTCAGCTGGAAGACATGGAGCAGGATCTGATCAACAGGTACGTTCCTGCCTTCAGCTATCAGCCTCAGAGTCTACTTTTAAAAGATACAAGTAATTGAGTTTTATTATTCACACGAATACCCACTCTCAATATATTTTCATAAAATAAAAGAAAACCCAACTCAGCCTCACTGTATAAATTGTAGGGGTCAATTTTCGTTCTTATTAACATCACTATTTATATAATCAGTCATTTTGATTCTTTTCTCATTGTTCAGGTGACTGAGCAGCCCCAGTTGTCCTTCTTAATTTAATTGCTTGCCTTCACTTGAATATCTGCTCCATGGTTTCTACTATCACTGTCATTATTATTTTGAAAGGCAAGTGAATATAAATACAGATTTTCATCATGTATAGACTCAGCTGACAATCAGCAAAGGTTTCTCTTCCATATGAGTTATGTGGCATAGAAGGGGAGCTAGAAGATTAGCCCAGAAAGGATAACTCGGTACTCTCTGGTTTAATTTCAGTTCTGCCATTAAGACACTGGGCTAATCATGTTGCCATCTGTCAGGGTCTCTCTTTCCAAGCAGGCAGTGACTAATGATACTTGTCACCTGTTGCCCTCCTGAAGTGTTGATAGAGTTTACTGATGAAAGATAACATCATTGCTCAAAATGGTATAAACTATGGTAGAAATTAAAATAATAGGAAATAATCTCACCCATGTTTTGCCTTGCACAGGTCTGTCTTGCTTTGAGAAAGTTGCTTTTATGACAAGATTTGAGATCTTAGTTGAGAGTACTAAAATTTCAGGTTTTCACTGATGTCAAACATAGCTAAAATTCTAATGTCTAGAATATCTTTCTGTTTCCTACATTAATGAGAACCAATATAAACATCAGGGGTCAAAAGCAACAATATCATTTTGTGGTAACAGACACTTAAGCTGGTGAAATGGTATGGGACAACTACATGACTCCCAAACAATGCTAATGTATGAACTGCTAATAAGACGTTCAGAGTCTAAAACTCTTACTTCCTGTACCATGCATGATATTATAAATGAGGGGTTCATATATCATCTGATCTTCATGGATTTCAAGCCAGTAGGTTTTAAAAATCCCCAGTCACTTACTAGTATCATTCCTTAAATATTCAAGCCCTGAGGAGAAAGTGAGAATTCCCAGTGCAAGGGATGACAGTGGATCTTAACAGGCAGATGTACTTTAGTTAAACATGCATTCCCCATGCTCTTAACTTGAGTGTAATGATCTGATGAATTATCAGTATGTCCTTTTTAAAAGAGTATGTGAAAAATAAAATGTACATAAGTGTGCACTGGTGAAATATGGCTTCATGTTCTCATGTTTTGAAACTGTGTTTTCATCAAACAGTGAGAACAAAAGTATGTGAATGGAGCTAAATAGAACAGGTAACTCGACATGCAAATATGTGATTCACACACCTGTTCTCAGAAATGAGTAAAATGTGGTCAAATATTTTATTTTTTAAACATTCCATTTACTTCATTGTATTTACCACCATCTGAAATTAACTTATTTATTTATTTATTTATACTTTTATATTATCTGTCTCTTCCACACTCAAGTGAAATTCCATGAGGTAAGGGGTGTAGTGTCTTAGTCACTGCTGTAGCCCTGGTGTCTGGAACATTGCCTGGCACATAAATAGGTGCTCATTAATTACTTAACAATTGAATAAAGTAAATATTAAATGAACGAATTACTATAAATTGAAAAACATTCAGTGAACTACTTTAGACGTATGTGTATATATTTCTCCACTCAACTTGACTGAAGCCTGCAGAGAAATAATGTCTACCAGCTTTACTAAGTGCCTTGTATTGATGGTATCAATATATGTTTAGTGAAGGGGGACAGATAAAGTTCCAAAAACCATGGTACACTGGCTAGAAACAGTAAACCCTTGGGAATTGGACTTCAGCAACAGTTCATTTGTTCTGATTCTTTCTTCTTTTTAAGCATGCTTTTTTATTGTGGTATAATTTATAATGGTGATATGCACAGATCTCAAGTGTGTATGTTTTGACAAATGAATACATTCACATGTAATCTACATGCCAATCAAGATACAGAACTTTGCATTATTTTAGAAAGTTCCTCTATGCCATTTTCTAGTTGATTCCCTATTTCCCCCTTCCCTCTAAGCAACTGCTATTCTGCTTTCTATCACTATTAGAGTAGGTTTTCTTGTTCTTAAACTTCATATGAATAGAATCATACAATATGTACTCTTTCATGTTTGGCTTCTTTTGTGCAGTAGGGCTGTGAAATTCATCCACATTGTTGTGCATATCAATAATGTGTTTCTTTTTATTGTCGAGTAGCATTCCATTCTATGAATATACCACAATTTGTTCATTCTCTTGTGGATGGACATTTGGATTGTATCCAGTTTTGGACTATTATAAATAAAACAATTGTATACTTTCTTAAATGAATCTTTATGGACATATGTCTTAATTTCTTCTGGATAAATATGTAGGAGTGGAATACTCTTTGTACTAGGTCACAGTATAAAGAGTATGTTTATCTTTATAAGAATACGCCAAACAGTTCCTTAAAAGTTGTACCATTTTGCACTCCCATTAACAATGTATGAGAGTTCTAGTTGCTCCACATAATTGCCAATATTTGGTATTGTCAACTTTTAAATTTCAGCCATTCTGGTTGGTGTGAAATGGTATTCATTGTGTATTAACTAGCAGTTCTCTGATGATTAAAGATGTTGAACATCTTTTTCATTTGCTTTTTAGCCATTTGTATATATATATTTTTTGTGAAGTGTCTGCTTAAGTCTTTTACCCATATTTTCTTTGGGTTGTTCTTTTTATTGTTGAGTTGTAAGAGTTCCTAATTTATTCTCAATACAGGTCTTTGTTCTGATATTTGATTAAGATTATTTTCTCCCAGTCTCTGGCTTGCCTATTTTTTTTAGTGGTATCTTTTGATGAACAGAGTTTTTAATTTTGATGTTCAATTTATCAACTTTTTAATGGTTTCTGCGTTCTGTGTCCTGTCTTAGAAATCTTTACTAACCCCAGGGTTGAAAAATTATTTTCCTATGTTTTCTTTTAGAATCTCCATTTCAAATTGATTTTTGTGCCCTTAAAAAAAGATGACTGAGTTTTACATACCTTTTTGGGTAGGAGCTCTCAGAAATGCTTGGACTCTGTAACTCTACTAGGATCCTATGATGAAAAATATTTGATTAAAACAAAAGTTTAGTGTCTAAAACAGAAAGCTGATTTGGGTTGATAAAACATACATTCAAATAATTTAATTATTACTTAGTTATTGTTATTCAAGAACTGAACACTACGGCAATTCTGAATCATTTGTATCAATGGAGAACAACATGGGCACAGATATGTCTTGTATCATTTCATTATTGATTTTTATAGTTGCAAGTTTTTTCCATTGGTTGTTTTTTTTTTTTCTGACCATGACAATTATCACCTTTCATTTCATGTGTAAGCATCAGTAATCTAAAGAAGGTAGCCCGCTCCAACGGAGCAATGAGGACTGGGCTGGCTTGGAGCAGGCGTCATCTCTCCGAGATCCTCTGGGGGCTGGGGAAGTGATTGGCCCGCTAGATCACTAGGGTCCTGTGTCAAGCAGGGGTCGTCCCAGAAGAATATGGAACGTGTCACCAGTATTTCACCTTTGACATTGGGGTCTTGTGCCAGAGGCTTTGCTGAAGCGAGTCCAGAGTTCAACCCTCTGGGAGATTCTTCCCAAAGACTTGACCACTCAGTTCACCCAGTTCTGGAAGCTGGTCTGAGATTGAATTTTTTTCCTTCATAATTTAGAAATAGAACACCTAGATTTGACTGAAGTTTTCCATCTTATCATGTTCTATGTACTGATTACCCAAGAATTTCAAAATTGTTCATAAATATTTTCCTTGTGAAAGATATACAGTATTTGGGTATCTTCAATGTTAAATTAATCACAGCATAATAGAAGCAGCATGAGATTGGGATTCTGTGGATCCTGAGCTTGAATGTTGTCTCTACCCCAACCTGCTCACATTACCAGTATAAATTTCCAAGGCACGTAATTCCTTTGAGCATCACTTTCCTCAGCTGTAGAATGGATAATATCTGTCAGAACTATTGCAAATACTAAATGCAATCTTGTATGTAAAATGCTTGACAAGTAGTTGGTGCTTAATAAATATTACCCCCACATACACACTTTTTCTATTTCTAATTCTTGAGTTATTTTCTCCAGGAAAGAATACACGTGAAGATACACAAACTCTAGGAATTAGATTTTTCTATATCAGTCTATACAGTGTTTCTCAGAGTAGGATCTAGAACCTCTTGGAGTTTTCAGATAGATTCTTAGGGGTGAGAGGGTTTTCCAGAGGAGTTTTTAAAGAAATGTTTTTTAATTGGGATGATAATTGTAAAATATTAAAGTAAGCAGAAACTAAAACATCTGGATATTCACCTTATAACTAAGCACTATTTTGGGATTTCAATATGAATCTGCATTTATGTTTTCCATGTCATTTAACTGAGCTAAAGGATGGTAAGTGTGACAGTGTTTGTAACTGGCTCCTGTTAGGTTGGCATGTTCTATCTAAATGACAGCAATGGCCAGTGTCTGCCACTATACATACGTTGAATTATTTGTCAATGAAGGCCAAATTTCTTTTTCGTTGTGATAACATACATATGAGTAACATTTTCAATGACTAAGACTTAGCTTCCTATGTTTTAAATAAATCAATATTTTGATTTCACATCATGAAAACAACATGTAACTGAGTAATGTGTTACTTTGTAGGAGCTAATGAGAAATGAAAAGAGGTAGCTTGAATAATGTAAATGATGTATTTGCACCAGGCAAATGCCAAATGCTTTCAGGACATGTTGCATAAGTAAAGGTACAACAGTAATTTGAATACTGTAAAATGGAAACAATAACATTAACATTTTATTTATGATTAATTGTGAAATGTTATAAATGAGTCACTTTCAGTATCTACTAAGCCCATTTTTGAAATTTTGCACTGTCAAACCTCATTTATGGCAGATGCAGTACTGAGTCTGTGTGAAAAACCACAAGGCATGTGATACCTTTGTTAGACTTATTTCACTATAGGAACCTGTCTGCCTTGTTTTGGGGTGAGAGGGAATTTTTAAGTACACAGACTCTCTCTGTTAATCCGTTTCTTTCTCTCTTGCCAACAATTGTTGGAATATTGGCCAAAGCAGATATAAATAAAACACAAGGAGAAGACTTATTCCTTCTTTGCCTTCAGTAGTCCATGAACTCAGGGATGAAACTAAAAAATAGCTTAAAAAATATTCCTAAGAATTTAAAAGTAACTTTAGGTAATCTTTCCTACTCCAAAATTTCAGCAGAATTTGGATATACATCTAGTGATGATTTCAATTATATTGTTATGTTAACTCTATGTTGAATTAAATAGTATAGCTTTAAAGAGTCATCAAGTAATTATATTGGCATTCAGAAATTGCTCACTGGCAGTGTTAAATATGAGGACTGATTTTCTTAAACTACCATATTTCATAGACTCTCAGATCCCATCTATTCTGTGCTATACCTTGAGGCTATGTCTTTCCACTAGCACACTCAACAATGGTGATTTAGTTTCAGGCAAACACATCATCTATATAATAAATTAATGTTGTTAATTTGAATTTTATTGATTTGTAGTTTTGTATTTAATTTGTAAATCTGCTTTGGTTTTAAAGTTGTATAACAGCTATAAGAAAAAGGAGTTTATACCCAGTTTTATGTTTATATATATTTAAAGAACAAGAGAAGTAATTTAAGTATCACTAGAGGTCTGGGGAGAAATTTATGCTTTAAAAGGTGTCATATATAAATCACCTTGTAGAAATTGTGTCCTATCTCTTTGAACATTACATTGTTCATTAATGCCACAATTCTGAAATTAAATTTTCATGCTATTTTTATACAAACCTGATAATTTAAAATGATTTATAAAGGTTCTTCCAGGCCAAGCATGGTGGCTCACATCTGTAATCCTGGTACTCTGGGAGGCCAAGACCGGATTGAGGTCAAATAGTTCAAGACTATCCTGAGCAAGAGCCAGACTGGCTAGCCAGGCCTGGTGGCCCATACCTGTAGTACCAGCTACTTGGGAGGCTGAAGCAGGAGGATCCCTTGAGCCTAGGCATTCAAGGTTACAGTGAGCTAGGATGATGCCTTTGCACTCAAGCTGGGGCAACAGAGCAAGACTCAGTCCCCCAAAAATAAAAATGCAAAGATTTTTTTCCCCTCAGTCGATTTGATCTCCTGCCAACCTTCATTTTTTTTTTCTTTTCTGTATGTGGTAAACCTTTTCCCTCTTTCAGAATATAAAAAGTTTATAAGTGGTCATCCAGTAGTGTAGCCTAACTGTGAAGCAGCATACAACCTGTAGGGACATCAAGTTCATGACATTGTAATTCTGACCATCCTTCCAACTATTGATTCTTCTAACCATGTATCCTTTAATAAACTGTTTAGTTGTAAGATTTTTAAGAGAGTGATAACATGAAGGGATTTTGAAATATTTCTTCAAATCATAAAATTGAACATCAATTTACTACTTGATAGCTTTGAAGTCAGAAAGCCAGAAATAGCTTATTGGAAAGACAGGCCATTAGCAGAAGTATATTAAAGCATATTTTATTTTTAATTGGGCAATTTAACTCAATAAGAATGACATTTCTGCCTAATTTTTTATGGGGGGGAAAGAACATAGTGTTTTGATTACTTTTCAAAAGGTGGAAAGAAAAATATTAGTATTATAGCTATAAACACAGAAAGACAGGTTTAGCAACAATCCCTGTGTGCTTTCTGTTTCCTTCTCTGTTTTGGTCTCAGTAATACCAGAAACTCTTACATGATTTCACATTATTTTCTTTTGGTACATCAGAAAAATGGGTACTGTTAAGGTCCATGGAAAATAACCTGCTATCTCACTTCAGTTAGTACGCTTAGGCATAGAATAAAGAGGGGAGGGAGTACGTTCACACGGCTGTCAATAATATAAAATGATGGCTAGACCAGAGAGCCGAGAAGCCCTGGAGCATTAAAACACCCAAGGGTCCCTTATGTACCCGAATAACAGGGAGTGAAATGTACTCTGGCTTAGACAATAGGATGAATAGGATGTAGAATGTATTTTTGACTGAGATTAATGCTGCTTTTAGCTTCTGTAGCCTTGCTTGCTCAACCAGATAACTTTCCCAGATGTGGTTTTTGCCTTTAAAAAAGCCTGCTTCTGTGGGCTTGGAGCTGCTCTCTGTAACTGCCTACAGCGGTGCAGAGGGTGGTCGCTGGGCCCAGCTGTTAAAGACTCATAATTTGGCTCAGTTTCGGTCTTCAGGTGGTCTTTTCTCGCACTCCGTACCATAACGGGTACCAATTTAAAAATTTCTCAAAATTACTTCTCTTTTAGCAGATTTTTACTTCAAAATATTGTGTCACAGGATGACCACAGGAAGGAGAAAAAAGCAAAACTCCAGTTATTTTATAAATATGCCATATTCCTTATTAAAGGTGCCATTTTAACACAACCGAGGCAAATATTTGCCTTTCACTTACTTCAATACGTAGAATACTGTAACCACATCAACACCAGAGTCTTTGACCTCTGACTTTCATTTCATAACTCGCAGCGCTCTGACTTGAACAGCATGATTGCTGCTGTAGTTAAAATCAGAATATTTAACACTAACAGAGTATTTCTTGTAAGTAGGATTCCTGCAGGTTTGTATCATAACAGGGTAAGGGTGAGAGTGCTAGGAGGTATAAAGAAGTACAAGAATGACGCTCCAGTTCAACCCTAAAAAGTGCAATTCTCAAATCCACCTCTCAGGCCAAATGGGTGGGCTTTAGCCTATCCTTCAGTGTTGGGGGAGGGGTGGTGTGGCACCTGTGAAGGGGCGTGGCCACTCGTACGGGGTCCTCCGCCCCTGATCCCACTGGCGCCTGCGTAGAATGGACTGGGGCAGTGAGTCACCTGCGGGGAAACCGCGGAGAGGAAGGGCGTGACCGCCTAGGCCAAGCTCGTCTGACCCCGACGCTGGCCCTAGACACTCGCGCTGATGCATGCGGAGCCAGGGCCAACCTAGAGTGTGATGTCTACCGTTGCGGAACTGAGTGGTCGAGTCTTTGGGAAGAATCTCCCAGAGGGTTGAACTCCGGGCTCGCTTCAGCAAAGGCTCTGGCACAAGGCCCCAATGTCAAGGGTGAAATACTGGTGACACGTTCCATATTCTTCTGGGAAGACCCCTGCTCGACCTAGGACCCTAGTGATCTAGCAGGCCAGTCACTGCCCCAGCTCCCAGAGGACCTCGGGGAGACGACGCCTGCTCCAAGCCAGCCCGGCCCCCGTTGCTCCGCGGGAGCCGGTCAACGATGAGGCTCCCGGAATGCTCCGGGAGTGGAGTTCCGCAGCCCAAGAACTCGCAGGCCCGGGCCTGGGTATCGCGCTGGGGCCCCTTACCCAATGAGCCCCAGGTGCTAATTTGCATGTCCCACTTAACAGGCATACCCACAGGTCAATCGCGGCCAGACGCGGCGGCCTGGCCATCGGAGCGACAAACGTGCAAGCCTTGTGATATGGTTTCGTTGCATCAAACATCCCTAAAACCTCTGAGGTGGACGGGAAAACACGCAATTAGGTCACCGTAAGTAAGAGTGGCGAGACTCCATTGTGCCTTATATAGGCTGTGATCAGACAGTAGGCTGTGTTTACTTCCGCAGCGCATATACTAAAGTTTGTTGAGTGATGGAAGATTAGCGTGGTTCCCTACTCAAGAATGACAACGTAAGGTTTTTTTTTTTTGAGACAGGGTCTCACTCTGTTGCCCGGGCTGTAGAGTGCCGTGGCATCAGCCTAGCTCACAGCAACCTCAAACTCCTGGGCTCAAGTGATCCTTCTGCCTCAGCTTCCCGAGTAGCTGGGACTACAGGCATGTGCCACTATGCCCGGCTAATTTTTTACATATGTTTTTAGTTGTCCAATTAATTTCTTTCTATTTTATAGTAGAGATGGGGGGTCTCGCTCTTACTCAGGCTGGTCTTGAACTCCTGACCTTGAGCTATCCACCCGCCTCGGCCTCCCAGAGTGCTAGGATTACAGGCGTGAGCCACCGCGCCCGGCCAGACAACGTAAGTTTTTGAAGCGTTCCATGTTTTTTGCACAGCTCATGGAGTTCAAAGATCGTACGACGAAAAGAGCGGTATTTGGAGAGGTAGACCAATATGGCTGGCTTACGGCCTGCTCGGTTTCCGGTTCACAGCGGCGGCTACGTGGACACCTGCGAAATTGTATGGGCCTACTTACTAGCTCTTGTTGCCCAAGGGGGGCCACCTGGCATCGACAGCCTCCTGGAGTCTCTACGGCGCCCTGGTCACGTTCCTATGAGTGAAATTACCTAGGTGATATTTTTATCTGCATCCAGATATTTGTTTTCATTGATTAAAATCTGCTTTTGGTTTGGGCAATGAACTTTTCTCTTAAATCACCCACCACAGAATCTGTCCGATTTATGCAAACCGATATTTCTGAGTTCTCCTTAGAAGGCTACATGAAAACAATATTTGTGAAAACAGATCTTAATGGGCTCGCTGCTTCTAGCGAGTATTCAACTGGTCCTGGACGTCTCGAATCCATAGGCATAGGCCAACGTTGATCTTACCCGATAACACCAGCCCTGGGTAACAGTCTCTGTCTTTGTGCAGCTGGCAGTCTAAGAGAAAGGTGAAAGCAGTTAGGTCTAAGATGATCGAGAATGGCACAAAATAGGCGCAAGAAATGAACGCTAATGTTTTGTTCCTTTAATAAGCACTCATTAATTTAGCAATAATTTAGTAAGAGTTCATGGAGCCTTGTGCCAGGCGATCTTCTAGTGAACAAAGGCCAAACTACCTGGGTCTCTGGAGTTTGTGTTGTTGGGGGAGACAATACGCTCAAGGAGTTAGTTGTACGCTCAAGGAGTTGTACGCTCAAGGAAGGAGGCACAAATTGATCTTTATCCATTTCGGAGATTCGTACTAACATATTTGCACACATTACACGTGTTAATTCTGATCTGTTTTCATTTTCATTTCATAGACCTTACACTAATATTTTGAGTGAAAATCACAATTTCAATATCAGGGCCTGGCATGGTGGCTCACGCCTGTAATCTTAGCACTCTAGGAGGCCAGGGCGGATGGATCGCTCAAGGCCAGGAGTTCAAAATCAATATCAGGTGCCACCCAGTTTGCTTTTTCCTTAGCCCTGTCAGTAAATAGTGAAGCAACCTTCCCGGGACTGGGGCAAAGAACACGGAACGCTTCACGAATTTGCATGTCATCCTTGCGGGGAGGCTGTGTTTAGTCTTCTCTGTATCGCTCAACACAATTTTAATATATATGCTACCAAAAAGAACGCATCTGTGCTTGCCCACAAGCCTATATAAAGCCAACAGCGTCTCGCTTCTCATACTTACGGTGACTCAACTGCGCGCTTTCCCGTCCACCTCAGAGCCTTTCTGGACGTTTGATGCAACGAAACCATATCAAGAGGCTTGCACGTTTGTCGCTCCGATGGCCAGGCCGCCGCGTCTGGCCGCGATTGACCTGTGGGTATACCTGTTGGGTGGGACATGCAAATTAGCGCCCGGGGCTCATTGGGTAATGGGCCCCGGCGGCCCCAGGCCCGAGTTCTCGTGCCAAAGAGCTCCATTCGCGGAGCATGCCGGGAGCCGCCGGCTCTGCTGCTGCTTCCCCGGAGTGTGCGGCGTCTTCCAGGGCTCAGGCGAGCGGGAGACGCCACGTCAGGCTGCTGCGGCGCGAAGACGGCAAGCCCAGGGTCGGCTCGACGGCTTTAAAGCAGGTCGTTAAACCACTTAAACTTCCTGTGATTAGTATTAAAAAAAAAAAAAAAAGGTAATCAGCCAACCATTATCACACCTAGAAAAGTTGAGGTAATTTCTTAGTATTATCGAATATTCACTATGCATTCAAATTTCTTTGTTTCAGAGATGTCTTATTACACAGTTGAACGTCATAGGAATCCAAACAAGGTCCCACATTGTATTTGGTTGCTACACTCTTGGGTCTCTGTTATCCACCACTCGTCCGTCCCCACCTCATTTCTCTTCGTGCCATAGATAATTGAGGAAACAGGGTATCTGCCCTGTGGAATGTTACAGATCTTGGATTTGGTTCATTTTTTCACTCATGATGTCATTTAACTTCTTTCTTTATGTTTCTTGAAAATTTATAGTTAGATCTAAAGGCTTAATGAGATTCGGGGTCTATTTTGTTGTTATGTTAAGCACGCACGGTTCACTGGCAGGGCGTGTGCTTCTCATCGCCGGAGGAACTTACCGACTGGCGTGGTGGTAGTGTTGCCCAGCCCTGACCCGGGGTTCCGGTGGGGTCAGCAGTCTGACCCCTCTGTTGTAAAGTTTTCCATGAGTCTTTCATTTTCAGTGTTTCAGATACAGTGGTACCCAACTTTTTTGGCACCAGGGACCGGTTTCATGGAAGACAGTTTTTACGGGGGTTGGGATGGGGTGGGAGAAGGCTGCGGGGCGGGGACGGTTTCGGAATGATTCAAGCGTATTGCATTTATTGTGCAGTCAAATCTCTCTATATTTGCAGCCGGTCCCCAGCGCTAGCATCACCACCTCGGCTCCACTTCAGATCATCAAGCATTAGATTCTCATAAGGAACAAGCAGCCTGGATCCCTGGCATGCACGGTTTACAGTAGGGTTCCAGCTCCTATGAGAATCTAATGCCAGTGGCTGATCTTACAGGAGGCAGCGTTTATGCAGTGATGCAAGCGGTGGGGAGCTGCTGTAAATACAGATGAAGCTTCGCTAACAAGCCTCCCCCCAACTCCCCCTCACCTCCTGCTGTGTGGCCTGGTACTGGTCCCCGCCCAGGGGTTGGGGACGGCAGTTTTGGAATACACTGTTGAATGTTGTCCAAGTAGAGGGTATGGTGGTTTGGTTTTTGCTTTGTTTTTAATTGACACATTGTATTTACATATTTGTGAGGCACAATTTGATGTTTTGTTACATATTTATGTTGTATAAGATCCAGTCATGGTAGTGTATCCATTACCTCATACATTTATCATTTCTTTGTGATGAGAATATTCAATAGCTCTCTTCTAGCTATTTTGTAGTGTACAATATTTTACTGTTAACCACAGACACCCTACTGTGCAATAGAGTACCAGAATTTATTCCTCTTATCTAATTTGTGCCGGTTGACCAATGTGTGTTTTTAACCGTTGTCTTTTGAGTTAGAAGGATGTAACCCCAAGGCCTATGGTGGCCAAGTTCTGTGCCCCATGGAAGAGAATTGAGAGAATAGGACCTGGAAAAGAAACAAAGAGTGTTGATGTCATTTGAGTCTCTGGATCATTCAGTCTGGTGACTGGATGGTTTCCATAGTTTGGTTACTTGACCTAACAAATTACCTTTCTTACTTAGGCTAAAGTTATTTTTGTCAAAATGCAAATATGGAATCTTAAATGTTTTGAGTTTAGCAGAAGCCGATGGTGTTGTAATGTTGCAAATGTGCAGTGGGGAGACATGAATGTGATTATAAAGGCATAGGTGAACTGGGTAGGCACAGCTTTAATCTAGCCTAGTCTGTATTTTCACTGCTAAGAGGCTCTTCTGCATCTACTTGATGCTGGCCCTGAATGCTGGGTCTCTACCTCTCCCATATTTTGCTACCCTGTGGTTACACTTTCTTATGTGGAATCAATTGGAAAAGCAAAAGTAGCTCTTCCTTACTTCCCCACTTATCTCTGTTTGAACGCAGGATGATGTTTCTTTTCTGAATATTTTCTGAATGTTGTTTTCTGCCAGGCTATACATTTATTGAAAACCTCATTCAGTAGGACAATGTGCTGGGGTGTTCAAATTTAACACCTTGGATTTCCTTACCCTGTTCTCTCATTTTTGTTAACAAAGTTCTCTTTTCTTCAAACCCTTACCCTCCCCTATCTGTCTTTTCCTCGTGTTTCTTCTTCTCTCATCCTGCATCTTCCCATCTGTATTTCATACATCACTAACTGAACATGTTTACCTAATTCACTTTATGCCTTTATAATCATACTCATGTCTTCACACTGCCCATTTGCAGCATTAAAACACTATTGGCTTCTGCTAAACTCAAAAATATTTCAGATCCCATATTTGCATTTTGACAAAAACGATTCTACTCTTATCACCGTTGGTTAATGAATTGGTTGTGAATGAAATGGTTGTGAATTTCCTATAACTTTTTTAGGAGAAGTAGTGTTCTTTATCACATCTTTTAGAAGTCACATAGGAAAGTGATGAAGTAGGTGGCTATTTAGTTAAATGATCTTTTGTATCTTGAGTTCAGATTTGATTCATTTGAGGAGAAAGATGAGTCTTAATAGGCATTTTTAACAAATTTGCTTTAGGAGAGATTTACTAGAACTATTTTTCTTAGCTTATCAGATTTTTAATAAGAAAAAAGTTATACTTTTATATTCTGGAATATTTGGACTCTATTACCAATAAACATAATAATTTCAATTATTTACGTTAACAGTGGACTAAAACAACTACCTTTTCTTAGTGGCATATAAAACTATGGTGCATCTTACAATCAATGACATTTCAGATCCAAAGAGATGTATCTCATTTTTCAGAGAAGGAAACAGCCTGTGATGAATGTATTGACTTCCTGGGGGAATACTGGCACTGGTCTTCTAAGGTTATCTTCTGAGGCCAAGTCCATTGCTGTGTCCACTGCACCACTTGTAGTGTTACTAGGTCACCCATGTTTCCCGTAGGTTACAGAGAAAAGAAGAATAAAGACTTCAGGCCTGCCATTTTACAACCACATTTCTGAGTTCTGCTCGTTTGACTGTAACAATGAGCACACACTGATTAGTGGAAAGTCTACCTTGTTCTTATTCACTGAGAAGGAACATTCAGTGATGTGACACAATTGAAAGTCAAAACCACAAGTCATTTCCCCTTCAGGAATTTTGCTCTAATTAAAAAGAAGAAGAAACCTAACCCAAATCCATACATCCTCTTTAGCAGGAAACAGATGAATCACTTAGAACCACAGCATCAATGACCAGCTTCACCTGGTATGAAATTGGTGCACTCAAGCTGGGGAACAGTTTTCAACCTGGACTACAGGTTGTAATCAACACAAGGGCTTTTTAATATATCAATGCCTAGAAAGTCTGATTTTTTTTCTTTTTCTTTCTTTTTTTTTTTTTAGATTGTGGGGGCGGGGAGGTCTCACTGTGTTGCCCAGGCTGGTCTTGAACTCCTGGGTTTAAGCCATACCTCTGGCCTCAGCTTCCCAAGTAGCTGGGATTACAGGTGCATGTCACTGCACCCAGCAAAAGATTCTGATTTAATTGTTCTAAGTGGGGCTTGGATGTCTCTTTTTGCATTCTCTGTCTACTTCTCTCTCTCTTCCTTTCCTATGAGCTCTCAACCTTTGTAAGATTCTTTCTTCCCTCAGGCTTCTTTTTTCCGTTCCATCAGTCACACTATATACATCAGGTGAAGCTTATCTTGAGTTCCCCACCAGGCCCCTTCCTTTGCCACTTCTTTCCTTTTATGGTCATATCCCCTTCCCTCATGTTGTACCCAGTGGCTCTTTAGGACTCCTCCTAAATGTCTCACTTAGAACTCCAAGGATCTTTAGAAACTCACCAGTCTGAGGCCGGGTGCAGTGGCTCACACCTGTAATCCTAGCACTCTGGGAGGCTGAGGCGTGTGGATCGCTCAAGGTCAGGAGTTCGAAACCAGCCTGAGCAAGAGTGAGACCTGTCTCTACTAATAATAGAAAGAAATTAATTGGACAACTAAAAATATATAGAAAAAATTAGCCGGGCATGGTGGTACATGCCTGTAGTCCCAGCTACTCGGCAGGCTGAGGCAGTAGGATTGCTTGAGCCCAGGAGTTTGAGGTTTGAGGTTGCTGTGAGCTAGGCTGATGCCAC
>CAUYRT010042201.1:0-12843 GCA_963574885.1 Lepilemur ruficaudatus
CACGATGGTTCTCTGTAGATTCGTAGAGCTGGTCCTGTAGAAGTGGAGTTCACTCGCGTGCAGTAGTCTGCCTATTTCACCTCCGACTCTGAGAGCAGAGAGCCAGGAGGGCACTCCTATTCCGCCATTTTCCACAATCCTACTTTGGACTTTTAATGATGATGCTTTTGTGAATCATTCCATGTTCTTAGATGCAAAATATAGATATATGATCTTGTAATAAGATTTTATTGGGCCCCTTTTTTTGGAAAGGGAGAGCTGGGGAATTTGTTGCATAAGTAATAAACAGTGGGTTGACACCTTTTGGGGCCCTGTTCTTAGGGGGGTCTGGGGAATTGGAGTATGCACAGAGATGAGTACCGTTGGTGTGCCTACCCGAGTGAGGCTGGTGGGCCAGCATATCATGAGAGCTTGATGTGAATGATGTTCTGTGAGATGAGAATATTATTTCCCCCAATACCTCTCACCATCACAGCTGGAGGAGAAAATTAGACACCCCAGAATTAACCTGAGTCAAAGGGAGAAAAAATATGCCACCCTTTAAAAAGCAATATCATGGAGAGACATGACATTAATCGTACTTCTTTACCTTTGATTTGCTACAGTCTAGATCATGTCCATGACTTTGAAGAGCCTCTATTTCTGATCATTTGGAGAGGATTTCTGGACCTGGCAATGAGCCACAGGACAAAAAGTCTTGTCACTCTGGCTTTAGTGTTTGCTCTTTCTGTGCTTCAGGCACATTGACCTTTTCCAGGACCTGAAGGTGCCTTGTCCTCCCCTTCACACATGCTGTCCCTCGTGCCTCACCTCTTCACTGGCTAATTCCAACCCATCCTGTGGTCCCCAAGAAGCATTTCCTGACCACCAAGGCTGGACTAAGAGCCCTACTGTGAGCGCTACTTCATCCTGCTGTCCCTCAGGCTCAGTGCATAACCTACCACATAGGTAAGGCTTGTCTACTTGTCTCTGTCCCTCTAGACTGTGGCAAAGTTATACTTATCTGTGCCTCAGTGTCCTCATCTGTAAAATGGGACCAGTGGGGGGATACTGACCATGGGATGTGTGAGGACCAACTGAGTTAAGGTATGTACAACACAAGGAGGATCTCTGGCACATACTCAGTGCTCAAAAAATGTCAGCTATTGTTTTCATACTGGAGGGCAGGACCCACATCTATCCTTTTTATTTCCCTACAGCCTGCCTCAGTGCTGACACGGAGTAAGCTGCCAAAACATATTTATTAAATACATGGAAGATGCTCAAGAACTCTGTAAGGGCTGAGTCATGGCCTTACAAACGTTGATGCCTCTGGCAAGATGCCTGTGACTTTGCAAACATCCAACTTAACTCTAGCCTCCTTTCGGATATACGGAGGCAACAAGGTCTTTGACCCCAGCTCAGACACAACTGGGTGGCTCTGGGGGCATGACAGAGCCACTTCTTTTTCGGCAGTCAGGATTCTGCTAAACTGTTTACAGGGCACTAACTACCTGAAGAGGCTGGAGCTTGGAGAAAGCTGGGAGAGGTACCTACCCCCATCTACCCACTCAGAGGATTTTAAGGAAGACAGTCTACCTCATGGTCATATGATGGGAAAGGAGCTTGGCTTGGAGTCAGAGAGACCTCGTCTTGCATCCCAGCTCTGCAATATAACCAGCTGTGGTCTAGTTATTAACCTCTCTCAGCTTTGGTGTCTTCATCCATAAAATAGAAATTGTGGGGTTGGGAATTAGCAGAACTCGAGTCAGAACACCAGTTTTGCTATTTAAAAGTGTGGCATTGCAAAGTGGTTACATTGCTTCTTTAAGCCTCAGTTTTACTCATTAATAAAATGGACATAATATTCATATCTGAAAATAAGGTTGTTAAGCAGATTAAATGAGATAACATGTAAAAAACAGTTAGCATAGCCTAAGTGCTCAATAGTGGAAGCCCCATCTGTAGTGGTGTCATAAATTATTTCTTGAACTATAGCAATTGCACATGATAAAAAGAATTCTGATTTGTTGGGCAGAAGCTTACAGGCATGTCTTCCAAATCTCAAACAGCACACATTCCTCTCAGGAGACAATTTTATTACAAAGAATGGCAACCTAACGGGAGGCACAGACATCCAATTTGTTTTAACTCTCTTTAGCATTCAGAATCGTCTGTAATATTCTATTTGTCCTCATTGCTTTTAGCAAGAAGTGTTTTATTACATAGAGAAATACATCAGTGACCATCCCCTCCTTATAAAGCATGTCTTCAGACACAGGGTTGTGCAATATGATTACAAACCATTACAGGGTGTTCTTCTTACTACGAAAAGCAATGGAGCAAGTGATGTTAATTTCACTGGGACTTTGTCTGGCTCAGCTGAATCCCAACAGTACTTCCCTTTAGAAAGTTGTACCCAAGAACGGCTGGTGAATCTGATTGCCAGGCCAGCTCGACATTCTTCAGACTACATTTTTGCATGTTTCACGCTTTGGAACCAAACACTCTCAAATTGTTCCATTTTTATCTGCTGAATTGCATTTTATCTTGAGAGCACACTGAGGGAGGGAAAAAAAAAAAACAACTTTAGCAAAATTTTTGGTCTCTCTGCTTCACATTCCTCTGCTTTACAATGAAAGTATCTCGTTTATGCCTCTTGGCATCTGAGAGTAGACTATCGTGTATGTAACGGAGCCTTGAGTGAGCAGCGGCGTGGTGCTGTTGAGTAATTTATTGGCAGGTCTTCTGCAGTGGACACAGCAATGTGATCATGTGGCCTAATTTCTAATTCCAGTGTTTCAATTAGAAATGTCTTCAGGACAAAGTTTCTAAGACAGAAGCGAAAGAAAGAGTAAGGACACCTCTGCCTTAGAGCCCTGAGGACAGAGAAAGGCAGAATGTAAAATGGGCCACACTGCATTTGTCAGTTTCCACCCTATCTTAGTATTCTTGTATTTACCTTCTGGTGCTCCAGGTTTAGACTTTACAAAGTTTCTGTCTCCAAGCCAGGGATGGCCTAGAGGCCAAAAGGAAGTCCAGAATAAAACCACTGTCTGAAAACTCTTTGGTTCAAATATTTTCTGCTCAAACACAATGTGCAGGGCCAGTGCTGGGCTCTGAGGATTCAAAGGTGAAAAATGTAGGTCTCTTGGGCTTTGATGAATTAATGAGAGACACACACATGTCCAATTAGAATATGAGGTGAAGCATATCAGAGGAACTAATGAAGTGCTTGGAGATGCACAGGATGGAGAGTCATTCTGCCTGGAAAACTGGGGAAGCTGTCATCGAGGACACAGCATTGGGAGATACCGCAAAAGAGGTCCCATGCTTCCAAGAGTGTCCAAACGACTCTTCTATTGGAATTACAAACAGAAGTAATGGCATACTTTTGCAAAAACATATCTTATGTTTGTGAGGTAGACAGGATAGATGGTGTCACTTCCAATTTATAGAAGAAACCACGTTCAAAGAGACAGAGTAATTTACCAGCGTTCCCATGTGTAGGCAAGGGTAGAGCTGAGCTAAGAAAATAGGTCAGAGCTCAAGTGCGGGTTTCCTTGGCATCTGCTTGGTCGGTGCATTCCCATAGTCAGCAGCAGTGAAAGAAAAGGACAAGGTCCGAGTGCATTATTGGCTCTGATTGCCATGCAGCCCCTCCCGAAGTGCTCTAGGAAAATGCAAGGGGCCTAGATTGGGCCAGCACAGGCCAGAGTCCTGTGCATTTGGGGACCCCTGGGTGGGGAGAAGGGTTGAGGCAGGGGAGGAGTGTCTGAAGGTTACTCATCTTCCCCATCTGAGCCTCTTGGTGAGTGTGACATTGAGGATAACCTGGAGCAGCCAGAGACTCCAAGAGTGGTGGGACATCCCCACCACCAGGGAGCTTTATCTTTCTGTGGGTTGTTTTCAGAGTCTTACAGCGCTCTGCAGTGCGGATGGGATGGGATTTTCTTACTAGAGACAAGGGTACCGAAGTGCAGAGAGGTTAGATGACTTGCCCGTGTGACAAATAAGTCATAAAACTGGGGCCAGAATTCAGACATACTTTTAATGCTACTGGCTTTCAGTCTAGTGAGGAATGTGGTGTCTCCTCATCTTGGTTCCTAGAACTTCTTTGATAGGAAACAATGCCTTTACTGTATAATTGAGCCATGGTTTAAAATGAAGTATTAGTCTGCCTTCAATCCTTGCCCCATCATAAGTCATCTATATTAGATCTTTCCCCGAAAGCATGTTTTGGTTGAGTGGGGAAGGCTGTGGGAGAGGATACTGAGACACAAGATTCTGAAGGGATGGGAGGAGAAAGAGAAGGCAAAATGCCCTTTCCTGCTAGAATGGGTGTGTGAAAACAGGAGCCTGTCACCCGGCACCCTCACCTACGCCCCCGCCTGCCCTGTAACCCACCTGCTCTCTGTGCATACACTGGATGTGTGCCCCTCTTCCTCGGACGTGATTCTGCTTCTCCACCTTGAACCTGGGCTCACGCTGCTTCTTCAGCTTGTAAACATGACACCATTTTCCTCAGACCATTGCAAGTCTTTTTCGATGTTCCTGCCTGGATTCATTCCCTTGTTGTTTTGAATTGGATACAAAAGTTCTGAGAACCTTGGAGGCTTCTTGGCACTTGCTGGATCCCACCTTGAACTAGAGTTGAATCATGTTCTCATATAATCCCTGCGCAGGGGCTCAGAGGGCAAGACCTGCGTTTCACTCTTCTTAGAATGTAGTAGATTTATAGAGATATGGATACAGATCTAGACAGACATATATTTACTTCAAGAATATAGTAGGCAAGTGCTCAAAGAGCAGGGGCCATCCTGAGTGTTTGAATGGAATTTCTGGTGTTGCTTAGAGTCAGCCCTGCTCCATGGGGGACCCATTTATGAGGCCATAAAAAGCACCTGGACCTTAAGACAGGAGCTCAGTGTCCTGAGTGAGCTACATGGACCATGGAGAAGGGTTGGGTGAAGGAGAAAACCTGTGGAAAGAGAGTGGCCAGGTCCAAACAGCTTACCATCTGTAGCCTCTTTTCCAAGTCTGTAGCATGCTCCCTTCCTGACAGTGGCTACCAACTAATTAACTACAGTGACCTGTCCATGGCAATGTAGTCAGGAGGGGAGAGGCCATTATGCCCCTAGTTTCTGATTCGAAAGCATAGCTGCTCAAATGCCCTTTACTTGTGGATGCTTTTTCTTCTTTCCAGCCATTGTTTGGAAATTTCTGACTCACATTAAGAAGTTTATTTTTCAAAATGACCTCCGTCGGTTGGATGAAAAAAGACAATTAAGGTTAGGGGTTTCTGGGTGCAAACAAGGATCGTTTTAGCAGCTCATTTAATATATGCATAGCACTTGACAGCTGATAAAGCAGTTTTACACATCTTTCTTCATTTGGCCCCCACAATTACTTCCAGAAATCAGTTGAACAGGAATTATTATTTCCTCTGTACAGATGGGGCTCCGGATCCTAGAGCCTTGTTTGTGATCACGTGGCTAATGAGAGGTGGGGCAGATTCTTGAAACCAGAACTTCAATTGCCAAGTCTAGGGCTATTTCTGCTATCCTCCAAGCATCCTAAATAACATCCACCATCATCACCAAAATGAAAAGGATAGGACTGTCAAGGAGGTGAAATAAACACACGAAAGAGGAGAGAAGAGAGCAATAAGTGAAGCTGTCTGAGAATGTGCAAACTAGAACGAGTCCAGGGAGGGAGGTGTTAACTCTATTTTGGCAGGCAAGTCTTTGTTTGTTCAAGAAAGAAAGAAAATGAGAAGTATGCAGAAGGAGTCATATGGTTGTCTGCTTCATATTTCTTCCTTGATACCAGCACTAATCTTTCAATAGACGGGCTGGAAACGGCCAGCACTGATTTCCCAGCCCCTCTTTGCAGAAAGGGCACGCGTGTGCGACTTGATGCTGGCCCATGGGACACCAGAGTCTTCCGGGAAGGCTTTTCCTCCCTGTCACTGAGCTTGCACCTTGCTCGGTTTAGTGCCTGCAGGATTCATTCATAACATGAAATGCACTTGATATGCAGCTTATCTGAGATGCATACACCTGCCGTGGGATCCTGACGTACTCTATGTCTTGTTGGTTTTTCACAGTATATCTGTTTGAAAGAAGGGCTTTTTGGACATTTGTAAGCCTTTCGTGATGTGAGCGTGTGGAGCCAGTCTGTAAGTGTGTGGGTAAAGGGGCCAACATGAAGCCAACTCACTGAATGTGGGCTTTGGTGTACTGAGGATGGGAACCTACTGTTCAGGCCTCGTGGTAAATGTGGTTTTTCTGAAACTTTGGGGCCCTTCTCCTTGCCTCGTCTTCAGCACCTAATAATGTTGTTGCAAACGTCAGGACTGCAACAAGCCCAGCTATGTTGTAGCAAGGGGAAGACTGTTATGAAACAGTCAAGAGTCACTAATGGCTGCAGCAACAAAACATGACAAGGTGCATATTACTGCAGGCGATTACACGCATCTCAGGGGCATACAATAGGCTCTGGTGCTGACTCTAATGACCCGAAAATCCACTTGCCCTTTTCATTTTCTCTGTTATGTCCAGGTAATGAAAATATTGAGAAAGTTATTATAGCTATAAAATTGCAGCAGAGTTCCTTTTTAAATAAATAAAGTTTGATTCATCCTTTGGTTTGGAGAATGATTCATTACATTTTGGATCAAAGGGAGAATAAAAGTAAGATAGCGGGAAGAGACTGGATTCTTTTGGAGTGTGGGTTACTTAGCACCAAACCGTTCTGGTTCCCACTCAGGATGGATGCCTTTCATGTTGCTACATTGAAGGAGGGAGCCAGGTCTGCACTGGATTTTCTAAAAGACCAATGACTAGGTATAATCTTATTGATCCTACTTTGGAGAGTCTTAGGAAAGGCTTTCCTAAATTGGATGAAAAAATACTCACAAAGTATCAAACAAAGTCACCAAACAATTGTCCACACAAGTAGGTCCCTCACTGTTGTCAAGCAACCACTGTCACCTGTGGTCTCTTTTGTGCTGCTGCTTTGCGGTAGCTCTTGGAGTGATGCTACCCCTTAGTGACACTTGTAAGTGACAAAAAATTCTCAGCAAATTAGGAATACATCAGAATATCTTAGCTTTATAAATATTATCTGCCCTAAATATAATATCAAACGTAATTCCTAACAGTGAGATGTGAAAGGTATTTACTTTAAAACTGCAGTCCCCAACCCTGGGGATGTGGACCGGCACCAGTCCATGGTCTGTTAGGGACTGGGCTGCAGAGCCTTGTTGCCCCCACCGCCACCCTGGTCCGTGGAAACATTGTCTTCCAAGAAACTTAGAAAACAAGGTAGGGGGCACAGCAGGAGGTGAGCAGCAGCTGAGGGAGCCCATTCACCCCATTGCTCCCATCACTGCCTGAGCTCCGCCTCCACCTGCCCCCTGCACCCCACCCTTCCCCTGACTGTGGAAAAATTGTCTTCTATGAAACCAGTCTCTGTTGCCAAAAAGATTGGGGATCACTGCTTTAAAACCAGAATAAGACAACGCTGTCAGCTCCCACAACTTCCATACACTACTGGAGGTCCTTGCCAGTGTAAAGATATGAAAATAAAATAAAAGGATGAAGATTGGATCTCTAAGCAGCAGCAAACAGAAAATAGCACACAGAAAGAGATACTAATGGCATGGCAACAAAGTTCAAGCATACATTTAGCAAATGATGCATGACATCTGTATGAAGAAAATTGTTCTTTGCATGTCAATAAAACTATTGGAAGTCACCAAGAAGACCTAAATAAATAGAGAAATATACCATTTCATGTATAGAATGCCTCCATATTTTAAACTTGTAACTTCTCCATAAATTGATTTATAGATTCAGGACAACTTTCATTAAAATCTTAACAGTGGTTTTTAGGAACTTGATGAGCTAATTCTAATATTTAAATGAAAGAGCAAAGTCGCAAGAACCCACACCCTGCTCAAGAAGAGAACATTGAAAAGACTTGCATTACCAGATAACCAGGCATATAGCTATTATAATCATTGTAATGTGGCATTTTCATAGGCAGTTACAAATTAAATTAAATAACAACAATAGACAGCCCAGAACAGATCTACAGATCTGCATATGGAACTTTATGCGGCAGAGGTAGCATTGCATATGACTAGGAAGGAAGGGAGTATTTAATAGATGGTACTGAGAAAGTTAATTATCCATATAAAAAAAATGAAACTAGAGTTCCATTTTCACACTGGAAAGAAAAATCAATTCTAGTTGAATTAATGCACACATATAAAAGGCAAAACATTTCTAAGAAAGTATCAGATGATTTGCATCCTTTGGTTAAGAAACATATATTCAAATGATACACAGAAAATGCTAACCTAATTAAAAAATTAACTACATTAAATCAGGAACTTATGTTCAAAGGCACCATAAGGTAAATGAAAACACAAGGAGATGGCATTTGCCTGACATATAATGAATAGGATTGATTTCTAGAATCCACAAAACAGTTCCTACAAATCAGCTAAAAAGAAACAGCCCAACAGAAGAAAGGGGGAAGAGAAGTTACTGAAGAGACAATATGAATTGAAAATGTATATAAGAAAAGATGTTTAACTTCATTTGTAAGCTGAAATGCAAATTAAGATTCCTTTTATAAAGCTCAAAACCAAGCAAGCTTTTTATTTGGTTATAAAAAGCAAATAACATATTTCTTATTTATGAATATATATGCCAAAATCATAAGGCAAATCAATGGTGAACACCAAATTCAGTACAGTGTTCACCTTCTAGAAGGAACGGTTTAGGGTGGGGGTGGAGGAAGCCCACAGGTGGATTCAACGTTAGAAGCAAAGCTCTAGTTTTAAGTTTGTTGTGGGTTCATAATGTTAATTTTTTATTATACTTCATAGTTCATATATTTGCTGCACACATTCTTTAGTATGTATCATATACTCCATAATTTTTTCAAGTCAGTGTAAAAAAAGGGAAGAAAGAGAAGAAAGAGACTAGATACAGTCTTTGCTGTGCTGCTTTGCATCTCCAATCTCATCCTGGAGAACAGGCACTTTGAAACCATGGAAAACATCTTCACGTGCCATATCTACCTTAGGGTGCCAGGTTGAGAAGGGCCCGTTCTCCTGGATCCTGGCGAAATCTCTCTGTGCAGGCTCCTGATCCTCGGGCCTCTGCTCTGTAGGAGGTAGAGGTTGACTCACTGTGTCTTGAATAAAGTGAAGAAAGGTGAGTGGGTTGTTGAGGCAGAGTTATAATTCAAGCAGAAAACAGCCCCTGTGCTGCATTGCACCCAGTACCGTATGCAGATGGGTGTTTAATAAACGCTGTTTGATGATGGCAATGAAGAGGAAAAGTATTCCTTTAAGGGAAGGTGTTGGTTTATGCTAGCAGAGCCATGAAACTTATACATGATAAACTTTTTGGCACTTGGACAAATGCCAAACAAACAAATGCTTACAGAGCCTGGGCTACGGGCTTTCTTAAATTTTTCACAGTTGAAATTGCTCCCAGAGGCTAAGTAAGCAGTTCTGCCCTAAGGACTATGCTTCCTGGGGCTGTTCTCTTTTGGGGATTATGGGAATATGGGGGACATCTGTGTTGTGCCAACTGCCTCTTTACTTCACCTGCATGTTCTGAGTCCGGTTGGGCAACAGGATGAGGTGAGGGAGTGGGGCAGTCAGCACCGTTTTGTTCTCCCCTGGCCTTAAAGAATTCTCAGCAGAGTAGCAACAAGAGGGAGGGAGAGTTTTATTCTATACTCCTAAGGAAACTTGAGCATTCTCACGATAGCGTATGGGAGGGAAAGGACTCTTTTGAAATGCATCGCTATGGCTAAAACCATCAGGGTGACCTGTCTGAACACTGCTGCGATAGGGAATGGCAAGACCACCTGCCACTTCGCCTTTAGGATCAGAGTTTCTGCCTAGAAGGAAGGCTGTCAGAGGAAGAAAAGGAAAACCCACCAAAAAAGAAAGTAAGCATTGATTTGAATTCAACAAATATAAAATAGGGACCTCCTAAACCTCCTTAAAGCAAGAAAAAATGAAACAGAAACAATGACTTTTGAAGACCATGCAGCAAGCCTGAATTGTTTTCATTTGCTGGTTTTTAATTTGTCTATCCTTTCTGCTGCTTTTACTAAGGACTTGGGAAGTCTGGCCCTGCTTCCATCCTGCCTCCCTCAGCCTTTCATGGCCTGACTGGAATCCCACCTCTCTGAGTCCCTGAATCCATCCACGTGAAAGTGAAAGAATCTTTCCTTTTGTAAAGATTGTTTATAGCAAATTTTTTTTTGTCTGATCAACATATTCGGCAAAAAATCTTATTCAGCCTTTGTATTTTGACTGTTGCTGAGGCCTGTTATTTTAATGCAGGCATGATACAATAGACAGAACATGGGCTTTTCAGTCAATTCAATCCAATTTATTTATGTAGACCTTGCTTCCTTCCAAAAAGGAATTATAAAAACATGAAAAAGAACAGTTGCAACAAAATTGATCACGTAACAGAAATTTGCTAATCACAGGGATAAATAGAGCTGAGAACCTGGCACTGAGCCATCTGTCAGCACTGTGGAAAAAGAAACATGACAAATCAGGAAGAGCTCGTTACCTAAGAAGAGGAAACACCAGCTCCAAGAGGAGGTTAAATCTCACCCTCACCATTAAACTCAGAAAGAGTGTTTATGGGGTTATATTGGGATTCAAATCTCAGCTCTACCACTTACTAGTAGAGTTTTGAAAACAGCTCTAAGACTTAGTTTTTGTGAATCTTTCAAATGGATATAAATACATAATTGAGTTACTGTGAAGATTAAATGAAATATATGTATTCATTTGAGTGCATGGTACATAATAGCTAATATCTGTCTATCCATCCATCATGTATCTGACATCATTTCTCTTATTTCATAAATCATCTATTGTTATTTCATTTCCCATGGTTTTGGCACTTTTGTTCTCTGAGATCGTAAACTTTCCAAAGGCAGAGACTCCATCTTATAATTTTTATTCCTGTTCTTTTCTGTAAAGTGCTGGCCATAAAGCTGGCATCCAATAAGGCTTTATTAGTTTAGTTCTTCCCATGAGTGTGTCTTGGGTTCTTATTTGCTTCCATTTTCACAGAAACACTTCTCTTCTGTTATGTTGCTCTTTCCTCTTGACTTCAGTTGTGAAGAAAATGCTCTACTTGCCTGTACTGGGTCCCGGGGCTGACTCCCCAGTGGCAGTCGGTCTGCAGGATTTTCTGGGTTGTTTCTAGAGAATGGCAAGTAATGGCTGCTGCTCTGCTGTGTACCTCGCTGGGCTCCATGGAGGCCCAGCTCATCGGAAAGAAGAGAAATGGAGAGTGGGTTTGTCTAATGCAAATTCCGGGCAGTCAGACCTGCTGCCTGAGAGTGACCTCTCAACAGATCACTTGACAAGGAAGTCAAGGAAACTCGACAGCCTTTCAAATCCACATGAGTTCTGGACAGTTTATTGTGCATAGGCTGGCCTTCTTTCATCAGGGAAAAGTGTGAGAGTCCCTCCTCTGCTCCCTGGAGTTGTTCGGCATTCAGAGAAGGCACAGAGAACTATTATGCCACTCTGGATGTGGTGGCATTCACACCTTCCTGCAGGGCCAACCAAGCCTTACTGAGCCTCTCTAGGCTTGGAAATTCAACTCCCCGTTGACAGCGTGGGGCCATGGCCTGCCTCTTTTCCCACACCAAGGCTCCAAGAAGAGCTGCAGTTGGGAGCTCCCAGCAAGCTGGAGGGAAATGAAGACCCTCCTGAATTGTCTTAAACTGTGCTTTCAAAGAACGCTCAGGAGTAACTTGGTCTGGGTGCAAGACGGGCTCTCCTAACAGACATTATCCTTCCACGGGACCCTGAACAATTTCCTTTTCTTCATGTAACTCACATAACTTCAAGTAACTCTATATTTATTTGAGAGAGGGCCCTCTCTAATCTAAATAGGTCTCTATCAAAATTCAGCCTGAGATAAGTTGAACTGAAACAAGAGGCAGATTCACAGACCTTCTTGAATCCTTGAGGTTGACTTTCTTGATCAACAACTCAAATTGGATATCACTGCCGGAAACATGACATTTTGGAACCAAACAAAATATAAATGTAGGAGGGAAAAAAAGGATCACCTTAAGGATTTCTTGTTTGACCTGAGAATAGAAACCAAAAGGAATAGAGCTGTTCAGAGGAAAAAAAATGCAACATCAATTCTACTTCTCTTTTGTAAGAGTTTTGTAAGCAAAACTTAAAAAAAAAAAATCCCAAAAAGTTAAAAAAAAAAGTCACACCACTAAAAATAAAAACCACAAAAAACACAAACAAAAACCAAACCAAAACAAACAAACAAACAAAAAAAACAAAGAAAGCTTAATCCATTCATTTCTCTGTGGTCTCTACCCCAAGCCTTCAGAGAAGCGCTAACAGTTTACATCTCCCATATCATTTAATGCTCCTGATGACTCTCCTGCAGCCAGGCATTTTTGCCTCAATTTTACAGAAAAGAAAACCAAGGCTAGCAAATACTTAAGGCAACACATTAGCATTCTCACTTTAGAGCGCTTGCTTTTTCCAGTGGGCTGGGATGCTTTCTTTCCAGAATACAAAAATGTAATGTTTATTAAAAAAATCATTTAACATTGCAACTCCTACACTTAATTAGCACTCCTTTTTGGGTTTGGATTTTTTTTTGTTTGGGGTGTCATATGACGAATCCAAAGATGTTTTGGAAAGCCAGAAGTTGGAAGCTTATTTAAAGAAGCAATAGTGTATTTAGAAATATAATAACTTAGCAGCGAAACTCCAAAGGAGAGTGGCAGAAGGTTTGCACATCGATGCCAGCTGTTGGGACC
>CAUYRT010042202.1:0-41488 GCA_963574885.1 Lepilemur ruficaudatus
CCAGGTGTGGTGGCTCACACTTCTGGGTGGCTGAAGCGGGCGGATCACTCAAGGTCAAAAGTTCGAAACCAGCCTGAGCAAGAGCAAGATCCCACCTCTACTAAAAAAAATAGAAACAAATTAGCTATACAACTAAAAAAAATATATAAAAAATTAGCCAGGCATGGGGGCACGTGCCTGTTGTCCCAGCTACTTGGGAGGCTGAGGCAGGAGGATTGCTTGAGCCCAGAAGTTTGAGGTTGCTGTGAGCTAGGCTGATGCCATGGCACTCTAGCCCAGGCAACAGAGGGAGACTCTGTCTCAAAAAAAAAAAAGAAAACAATAGAATAGAATACAATACCATTTACAATAGCCACAAAGAAAATATTATAAAACACCGAGGAATATACTTAATGAAGGAAGTGAAAAATCTCTACAAGGAGAATTGTTAATATAAAACACTAATGAAAGAAATCATAGATAACACAAACAAATGGAAAAACATCCCATGCACTAGATGGGAAGAATTAATATTGTTATAATGGCCATACTGCCCAAAGTAATCTAGAGATTCAATATATTCCTATCAAGATACCAAAGTCATTTTTCACAAAATTAAAAAAAAAATTCTAAATTTCATATAGAACCAAAAAAAAGCCCAAACAGGCAAAGCAATCCTAAGTAAAAAGAGCAAATCTGGAGGCATCACATTACCTGACTTCAAATTATACTATAAGGCCATAGTAACCAAAATAGCATGGTAATGGTATAAAAGCAGACACACAGATCAATGGAACAGAATAGAAAACCCAGAAATAAAACCATATAGCTACAACCAATTGATTTTTGACAAAGCAGACAAAAATATACACTGGGGGAAAGTTACCATATTCAATAAATGGTGCTGGCAAAACTGGATAGTCACATGAAGAAGAATGGATATCTATCTCTCACCATATACAAAACTTAACACAAGATGGATTGAAGACCTAAATGTAAGACCTGGAACCATAAAAAGTGTGGAAGAAACCATAGGAAAAACTCTTTTAGACATTGGTCTAAGCAAAGAATTTATGACTGAGACCTCAAAAGCAAATACCACAACAACAATAAATAAATAGGACTTAAACTAAAAAGTTTCTGCACAGCAAAGGAAATAATCATCAGAGTAAATAGACAACGTATAGAATGGAAGAAAATATTCATAAACTATGACAAAGGACTAACATCCAGAATATACAAAAAAATCAGCAAGAAAAAAATAACCCCATCAAAAAGTGGGGTAAAGATACGAACAGATTTTTTCAAAAAAAAGATATACTAATGACCAAGAAACATATGAAAAATGCTCAACATCACTAATCATCAGGGAAATGTAAATTAAAACCACAGTGAGATAACACCTTACCCCTGTCAAAATGGCCATCATTAAAAAGTCAAAAAAACAACAGATGTTGGCGTGGATGCAATGAAAACAGAATACTTACACACTGTTGGTGGGAATATAAATTAGTACAACCTCTATGGGAAGCATTATGGAGACTCCTCAAAGAACTAAAAGTAGGGCTACCATCTGACCCAGAAATCCCACTGCTGGGTATCTACCCAAAAATAAAGAAGTAATTTTATCAAAAAAAAACATTTGCACCCAAATGTTTATTGCAACACGATTCTCAATTGCAAAGTTATGGAATCAACCTAACTGTCCATCAACTAATGAGTAGATAAAGAAAATGTGAAATATATACATACATACACACACACACACACACCATGGAATACAACTCAGCCATAAAAAATAATGAAATAATATCTTTTGTAGCAACTTGGATGAAACTAGAGACCATCATCCTACGTGAAGTATCTCAGGAATGGAAAAACAAATATTTTATGTTCTCACTGGAGCTAAATTATGGGTATATATATGGCCATAATTTGTTATAGTGGACATTAGAAACTGAGAAAAGTAGAGGGTGGAAGGAGGGTAAGGAATCAGAGAGTACTTATTGGGAACAATTTTTCATGATTCTGGTGATGGCTACACTAAAAGCACTGACTTCACCTTATACAATTCACTCATATAACAAAAAATAACTGTACACCTAAATCTATTGGGGTAAAAAAAGAAAAAGAAAATGTGCATATCTGTTGCAGTATTCTCTGTAACAAGGCCAGGTGCAGTGGCTCATGCCTGTAATCCCAGCACTATGGGAGGCTGAGGAGGTAGAAAAATTGCTTGAGGCCAGGAGTTTAAGAACAGCCTGGCAACATAGTGAGACCCTGTCTTTATAAAATATAAAAAAAATTAGTTGGATGTGTTGGTGTGTGCCTATAGTCCAGGAGGATCACTTGAGCCCCAGTGTCTGGGGTTGCAGAGAGGTATGATCATGCCACCGCACTCCAGCCTGGGTGACAGTGAGACCCTGTCTCTAAAAAAAAAAAAAAAAAAACTTTAAATGTCCAACTATAGGAAAATGTTTCTAATTTATGTAATAGTTTCTAATCACAGGTATTTTTCTAATTCAGCTAAATTGTAACTATCATAAGAGTTAAAACAAAATGTCCAGTGTCTACAACAATGTCTAACACATGGTTGCCACTCACTCATAGTTGACAGAATAATTAAATTTAATTCTATAACATATTTACCCAACAAAAAAAGTTATTTAATTTCTGTTACAGAACATCCTAAACTCTGAAGAATACATATAAAAAGTCTTCTGAAAAACATGAAATGTTTAAGACTTTTACCCTTTTCCCTTTTTATGTTATCATTATACTTTTTTAATTTTTAAACTGCTTATGTTCTCTCCTTCATAACATAACTGTCTTACTTTTTGTAGCATTCCTCTCAGCCTTGGTCCATGTGTTTATATTTACTTCGATTTACTAAGTGACTTTCCTATAATCAAATATTTAGAGTTTTTATTTTAATTATAAGAAATGTTCCCTCTCTTATCTGACTATATGTGAAAAAAAGAAATGTTCCAGCAAACACAAGACAAGACCTCCCCTGGCTAATCAATTATTGTCATACAGTTAGGCTAGCCAACTTTTTGTTCATTACAGAGAAATCAACAGGAATAATTGGTTGAACCCAAATTTAAAATAAAAAAAGCAAAACGGGAGAAAATTCTGAAAAACTGACAAAATTCCTTAAAGAAAAAAAGCTGCAAAATCATCCCAGGCATGCCAAATAAATAATATTTGAAAACCAGTGGCCAAGAAATATTAATTTTAAACCAAATTGTTCTTGAGCTTTTAATCAGAGCAATTTTGACTATATCACAAGCTACCATTACTTGCAGTTCCCAGAATTTGCCAGATTTGTATATGATATTTGCTCTATTAGGATTAGGTCTAATGGTCACCAAGTAAACATCTACTTCATGTCTTAAATCACGTGCTGTGAAGCCTTCTCTGTGAAGCCTTCCCTGATTTCTCTGGACGTTTATAAGTATCCATTCCCATATACCCCTTTCTTGTACATATTTCCATTATACATTTTACCATAATGTAAAGTAAATATCTATTCACATGTCTGTCTCTTCTACTGGACTACAAGTTCCTTGAAAGCAAAACCCATGTCTTACTGTTTTTATATTCTCTGCCCTATCCGAACATAGAGAAATATTAATAAAACTACTAGAAAATACCTGAGTTACAATCGAGATAGTCAATTCAACATTTATAAATGCCTACTTAAAACCGAGCCATTTATGGAAGGTATAAAAGTATATAAATAAAAGCATGGCTCTTCACCATAAGTTTAAAGGTTAATGGAAAGGTTTAGGCAAGAATATAAGTAATTATAAAACCCATAAATCTTATAACAAATGTACAAATGAAGTGCTGTAAGTACTTCAGCTTCAGTACTTCCCTTCAAAGGAGGGATCAGGGAAGGTTTCCTAGAAAAGGTAGCATATCAGATAAACCTTAAAAGATGATTTTAACAGGCAGAAATGGTGAGAAAACAGAGAGAACTGATCCAGTCTGGCTTATATATATAGGATACAAGGAGGAATACTAAAAAAAGGTAAAAAATAGATTAGGATCAGTTCCTAGACATCCTTAAATGACAAATTTTGGAATTTGAAGAAGTCAGTTTACAATAATTTAAACCAGCAAAATGAGATTTCTTCTTTGTGCTCCAAACTACAACCTGAAAAAAATTTATTACCAAGTCACTTTTAAAGCCCAAAGTATATCAGTACCACATGTGATATTTTTTCATCCATAATTTTCATCAGAGTAGTAAGATCAAGTAGGATTTTGGGAGTGGGGAATTTAATACACGTTTCAAAGTAGGTATAATAACTATAAAAATATCCAAAGTGTCCCATATAAAATTATTCTCAATTATATTTTCATTTACACTACAAAAAAAGGGAAAAAATCTGAAAATGCCTTGTCCAAGATACAAAACTAAAAGAAAAAACAAATTTTAAATATACTTACTGTAACACAACCTTTAGAAGCTCCTTTTATTTTACCAATATAGACAGAAGTAAATATAAAATCCAGTTGGAGATCCATCTCATTACTAGGCATAATACAGGAAATGTTTTCCATGACAGGATTATATGGACATGATTCAGATGATGCCTAACAAGGAATAAATTATAAAATGTATATAACCCAAAGTATTATATAAATTCTGAAAATGATTTTTCACAAATTCTTCATTAAATTGTATTAATTTTTGAAGGATTTTATACTGTTCTTACTGTAAAGAAATAACTATCCAGATTTTTTTCCTGAAGAGGTATATGATTTCCCTTGAGAAAATTATGCTAAATAGTTGAATCCAAAATTAATCCAAAATGGTTTCACATTTAATATTCTCTAATAGGATTTATTCATATTTTTACTTCAACAGAAATAAATTTAGATTTATATAGTGCTTTAGTTTAAAATGAGATTTTAAATATATTATCTCTTTTAATCTCCACAACTATTTCATGGATAGGTTTTTCCCCCATATTTCATAAATAAAGTTAACAGATGTTTGGATTGGTTAAATGATTTGCCTAAGGCCACACAATTTGTAAGAAGCAAAACTAAGATTCAAACCCAGGTTTCTGTCTCCGGGTCAAGTGTTATTTCAATCATATAAGATTGTTTCCATTGACCAAGATAATGTTCTTGCTACTGCACTTTTAATGAGCCATGAAGAGATACAAGCTCCTAAGAACCTTTACATCAAATCCATATGCTTTACTATACCCTATGTTTAAAGACAGCCAACCAGAAACGGTTTATACTTGCCTAGAACCTCAAAAATCATCCCACTTCCACTCAAATAACTACCTAATTTTGCGTTTAAATTATAACAGACAACCAGGCAATATCAGCAGCAATTGTTTCCCACAATCTCTTCTGAATTTTACACTGTTTTCAGGTGACTTTTTCACCTCCACATTTGCCTAGAGACTGCACATTATCCTTCTTTAACCCTAATATCACTAAATACCAATTATCACTATAGCAATTGCTATGCATGTGAACTCACTCCCCTCCTACCTCTAGCAAATGTGATTACTCCTCATCTAAAACATACATCATACTCATTTTTAACCCAGCTCACAATGCCATTTACCTGCTTAATTGAATTTCCTTGTCATTCTCATCTTTTATTGTTTAGTATACTATCTTCTTATCCCCTAAGTGAAAAAGGGAATCAAATCAACTACAAGTGGCTCCAATCAATCAGACAAATAACTGTGATATTTTTTAATGATAAAAGGAGAAGTTGGTTTACAAATAATTTTTTACTGGGCCTCACATTATATAAAGACTAACTGCCTCCTAAAAATGACCAATGGATGTTTCTCATAACTCATTTAAAACAGGAAACAAAGGAGGGCATGGAGATGTGGCATTCTGCCTCATATTTCTTGGTAGATCTCCACAGTATTTGCTGCTTGGTTGTGATCATGAATTCTGTAAGTTCCACAAGAGATGTTATTTTCTTATCATATGATCATACTGTGTTGTCAGTTTCTGTGCTGCCACAGCAACCATAATTCTTCTACAAGTTTAAATTCATCATCAACAATGATACCTTTAATTATAAATACAACTAAGCCAGTTTGACCCAATCTGGCAAGAATGGTTTCACTTTAGCAGAAATTCAAAACAAATGTGCTGAGGTAATTTTTGTGTTGAGTGCTAAATGCAAAAGAAATACTCATGAAATAATAATCAGACCAAACCTTTTGCATAGATCTGACCAAACTGTTTATCATACTCTGCAAAATAACAGCTTCTGACATTATTCAAAAGAAAAATCAATAGAATTTTACCATAATTCTGCATTGATGGTCACTGATAAACATTTCTTACAAATAGTATAATCAGAGGCTAATAATAAGAAAGAGTACAGACAATAAATGATTTGAATTTTATCTTGGACCTACACTCCTCAAAGGACTGAATTAACTGGCTGACATTGACACTTCCATTTATTATTTTCTATAAGAAGGAAGAGACAAAGGACTTACCAAACTTGATAGGTTTCTGACACTGTTATAAATGCTTTCATATGTTATTTCATTTAACACTCAAAATAATCTTGTGAGGTAGGTGCTATAATCCTCATTTAACATATGGGGAAATTCAGGCTTAAGGAGGTTACATGCCTTGCCCAAATGGCAGAGCCAGGATTTGAACACAGGTCTATACATCTTCAGAAGCCATGTTCTTTCCTCTGTATCATACTGCCTTCTGATACATGAGGAAAAGGAATAATTCCAAGTAGCCACAGTACTCCAAGACCAGACAGACAAATATTGGAAACTGTTTAATTCTAGAAAATGTTTTGATAAAATAGTTAAATGCCCAATGAGAACCATTATAAAAAAATTATTCAAGTCACAGAATAGACTGAAAAAATTTAAGTGACTAGGAAAAAATGGTATAATCCTTCCATTCCAAAATAAAAATATTTACATACATCACTCAAACTAGCATAAAAGTTGTCTCAAAATTCAAACTAAGAAAATTTGTAATCTTTACTACAATATTCCTATTGATAAACAAATAACAGTCATTAGCCAATAGTATATATTTCACTGTTAATCTGTGAGAAGGCAGAAATAAATTACCTGTACAGATTCAGATGTAACCAGTGGTAGTTCTGACAATGCTGATTCAGAAGTACTCTCATTTTCATTGGTGATTTCTTGATCTTGCTTAGGCTGTAATTTAAGAATTTCTGAATTTTTATGTTCACTGGGTCCTTCTTCATCACTGGAAACAACAACTAAAAGGGAAAAATATATTTTAAATATGATACAATAATCACATATCAAAAAGAACTTTCTAATTACTGCAATATATCTTTAATAATCCCATTAAGTTTAATCATCTAAATTTGTTCAATTTAGAAACTTATCTTTCACTATCTAATTTATACTAGTTATATACAATGTTCTCATATCGGTATTATTATTCAACATTTATCTGCAACCTTACTTTCTGGAGAATAAAGACCTTTACAAATGAATAAAGCCATGAGGAGGCCTTAGGTACAAGTTCTAGTTCTAACAATGGATTGTGGCAGCACACTATGTTGTACTTTAAATCCTGTTACATTAGTTGCTTCTGGAGGGGAAAATGCATAGCTAGGGAAAGATGTGGGAGACTATTCCTTATATATATCCTTTCAAACCTTTTAAACTTTTTGTACATGTGACTACATCAACTATTCAGAAAGTGATTAAATCAAAATGAATAATAGTTGAATGGCACTCAAATTCTCCACACTTCAGCTTCATCAACCAATTGACAATAATAATGGTCCTTAGAGAAGCTATTTTAAAACTACTGAGTTGGATTATCAGTGTACTAATCAAAGAAAAAATTAATTTTTTCTTCCAAGTATTCCATTAGTTTACCTAAATAAATATAAGATTTCATGAAGGAAATCCCAAAACCCCAAGTCTTTTTTCCTATAGTTAATGTCTTCCACAATGACGTCATAAACAGCATATTTCCTAAGCAAAATTTGTTCAACAGGAGAAAAAAAACAACTAAGTAAAGCAGAGAAAATTAAGTGCCTTTATAATACTCCTGTTACTTACTTGGTTCAGCAGAGATCAATGATTGGTTCCCTTCACTGTGTCCACTTAGAAAAGGCTTTTCTATGGTATTCAACTCATTCTCATCCTTCTCAACCGGAGAAGAAATCCCCACAGTGTCTTTGAAAATAGAGCTCTCAAGAGTTTCAGTGGTTGAACAGACAGAGGCACTTTTGGGGGGAGCACTCGAAGCCAACTCCTGACTATTAAGTGAGGGTAGTTCAGTAAAATCACTTTCTATACGTTTAGGTGTAATTTCTTCAAGCAGTTTTGGGTCCTGATGATAGTTTTCACTTGACTTTTCAAACTCAGTGGATACTGTTGAGTCATTTTCTTGTCTTTTCTGAACAAAAGCACATAGAAGAAAAGTATTTTTTTAAATTTGGCTTACTTATACTGTATTTTTGAGATTTAAACAAAAAAAAGGTAAAAATATATCATTTCTATAACTACATGGATAATTATACTACATTATGCTTGTCAGTGTCTCCCAAGTATAAAGATGTAGGAATTGGTCTGTCCAATCCGACGCCTAAATAATTTTTTAAAGGGTGAGATTCCCATCTTTACAAGTGGCTGATACGGTCTTCCACAATCTACATCAACTTCAGAATGAGAAGGGTTTCTTTAAACATTTTTATTTTGCAACAGTAATAAGGCCATGTGAACAACTACTTTAGTAACAAAAGCAAAAAATTGAAAACTTAACAGGATAATATTAAAAATTATGGAATTATTATCTTCAGCATCTCCATTTCTGTATAACTAAATCATGTTTATAATTATAACCCAAAGGCACTATAAGGTCCTGAAATGGCTTGTGAATTATAAGAATCGAAAAGCTATCTTAAAGTTTTATTACTCACTGTATGCTAAGTCTTTGAAAAAGAGGCAATGTATATAATTAAGTATGGGAATTCATCACTTATAATAAATTGCCTAAACTCTACATAAGTAGAAGCATAAAGAATTACTTTCGAAACAGTAATTCTTTTCAATGGTAATTCTTTTCAACAGTTATTTACTGTTGAGAAAATAAATCTGACAATTTTACTGAGTAAGTGAAAAAAACAAGTAATGGACAGTATGAATAGTATTCAGCTAAAATAAGGAAAAAGAAAAGAAAAGAAGTCTGAACAATCAATCGATCAATCAACGAAGCTAATAAAAACCAAAAAAGAAAGAGAGAAATCTGATTACAAAAGCAGAAAGCTAAGGGAATATTATTTGGCCACAGTCAACTCATTTTTATCATAGCACAAAATTATTTCCTATGACATCAAAATACTACTACTTACTATCTGTTCTGCTGACATATCCAAAGAAGAAGTGGAATTACAAGAATTGGGTAAATTACTTCTAAGCTTTTTCTTTGTCTTCCTGGAAATCTGAGTAGGTTCCATTTTTGAGTCAGAACATGTAACTTCCTTGTTTCCACTACCCTGTTCAAGATGATCACAACCTCTACTTCCATTGTTAAGGTCTGAAAAAACAAAAGAGGCATAAATATGGCCAAAAAGTACACAAAGAACCCCTTCAAGAGGAGCTTGAAGAAACACCATCAAACTTGCTATACTACTTCCAAAGCTCATTAAAGTCTACTGTTAAATTCTCACATTGACACTGGATAAATGTAAAGGCATACCCTATTTTAATCTGTATACACAAAGTAAATGTTCCTCATACAATAGATGTGAGGTAAGAGCAATAGATAAACAAGGATAATCCTTTTTGAGAGTAACCACAGCAAAGCAACCAAGCCATGTTTTTCCATTTGCTATAAATGCATTGGGCTATAAACACCCAAAAAAAGTCTTAATAAAATTTGGAAATTTCATGTCTTAAAAAAAAGTTTTGCTAATTCATGTGATTTCATAAGCTAGTCTTTTAAAAATGTAAGTTACATAAATATATATTTTAAAATGGAAAGGGACTATATAATGAGTAGAATGTTCATTGCTACTCTTAAAAAGGAGTCAAAACACATATCCTCAGCAGTTGACTTTGATATGTGATCATTCACAAGGCTATCAATTTTCTTGACAGTTTGTGCTTTTTTTCTTTTTTTTAATATATATATATTTTTTATTTCAGAATATTACGGACTTAAACCTAAGGCATGAAACTATAAGAATTCTAGAAGAAAATGTTTTTTGTTTTTAATAAGAAAAAGACCCTGTTATTTTAAGTTTCCAATAAACCCACCACTCTAAAGAAAAATAAGTACTTTCTTAAGTCAACAAGGCATCATTTTGAAACCCATGCCAATTATTACTAAAAATGCTTAGTATTTCAGTTATCAAATGTACTGTACAAAAATACCTTCCAAAAGGTTCTACCTAAATAACTGAAAGTTATACTCAATCATTTTGCTTTCTGAATCTGTATCATACAAGTACCAACTCAAAATTTATACCCAGCAAGTCACAAAGCAGTTTCCTTTAATTCACAACTTATAATTAATCTAAAACTGATTGGTCTGACCTCTCCATTCAATGAAAGTTCTTCAACACCACATACTTCTTCTTCAAACTATTCTTGCTCTTAACTCTAGCTTCAATGACTTCTAATAACTAACATTCATGATAATTTGTCTTTGCTGTTGCTTAAAAGGAAGGCACTGGGACAAGATTCAAGACAAAAACTCCAAGAGAGTCAATTGCCTTTCAATTTCCAAAGAAAACACTATCCTCACTTCCCCCAGGAAAATAAAACTCACTCAAAATCATCAATACAATATTTCAAAAGCCCATTAAATTTTATTTGCAATACTATAAACTGTAAAGCAGTCAAATGCAATTTCTAAACATAAATAATGCATCAAATTATAATTTCTAGACATAAATTCTACAGTAAAATGATGAAAGTGAACAGAAAGGGGCTTGAGAAAAACTCAATGATAAGGAGTTTTCCTTTAAACAATTTATTATTTGCCTAACATGGCTTATCTCATGGGAAATAGGAATAACTTTATTATAAAGAGCTAGACATTGTAAAAATAGGATTCTACCTACATAATACATACAACTTAACCTGCAAATATTACTGTTACATAAAATTAAAGAGGTGTCAAAATCCTGTAAACAAAAGAATATTAAATATTTCTAACATATTATTTTGGTAAAATCAAATTCCACAAAACAAACTTAATATACTACAAAAAGAATGGTACACTTAGTATTTAATTCATAATTTCCATTAATTTATGGTTTTACATTAAACAACTGGTATTAGACACAACTATCTGTAAGAGAACAAAGATTATGATTTTCAATAAAGGTTCAATAGCTAATTTTCTTGAAAATACTTTACTTATCAGTAGTACCTTCACGAATACTAAAATATAAAGTGTTTTTTTTATTATGAAATTTTCCCTGATGCACATCTAAAATTCCACTATAATATTGAGGTAGTATTCATGGGCACAAATCAGACAGCTTTTTATTCGAAATTCCTACTCTCCCCAGGAAAGCAGTGGAATGTGAGTCTAAGGATTATTTTAATAGTATCTGAACTGAGCCCACTTGTACAAATACTTATAATTTTATTTGGTAATGAAACATACAGTCATCCCTCAGTATCTGCAAGGGATTGTTCCAGGACACCCAGGATACCAAAATCCACAGATCCTCAAGTCTCTTAACGGTGTAGTATTTGCATGTAACTGTGTACATTCTTCTGTACACCTCATATCATTTCTAGATTATTTATAATACCTAACACAATGTAAATGCTATGTAAATAGTTGTTATACTAGATTGTTTTTATTGTTGTACTGTTATTTTTTTTTTTTCCCCAAATATTTTTCATCTGTGGTTGTTTGAATCCACAAATGTGGAACCCATGGATATAGAGAACCAACTGTAATTATTTCTGGAAAAAGTACAATTCATTAAAATAAAAAAAAGTCACATTACTGTCCCCAAAGACTGCCCTCATATGAGTTTCAGCTGTTTTCTTACACATATAAAAGTTATTACTCTAGTTTCCATTTAACAACTTCTTTTCTACGAAAAAGGCTACTAAAAGAATATTTAAATAGCTGTGTTCCAAATAAAATGCAATGAATTTTTGTATAGTGTCATTAAAGAACTTTTTTTCTTGTGAATAACCTACAAAATCATTCAGAAAATAAAATACGTAAACTTGCTTGAAGGTATATCTATAATCCTTGAGACCCCTGAAGGTGCTAGTTTCATAAATGAATAACCCGGTAATTTTTCTACAAGTTTTGGTAAAACTTGGTAAAATATTTTTAAATCATAAAAGAGAGACAAAAAGCAGAAAAGTCAAATCATTAACCCTATATGCAAGGAGGCCTACAAAACATTTTCAGAAATCTGGCATGTATTTGCCTTCAAATTTGCTAATAGTGGCTTGTTTTGGCCTCCTCCTAGAGTTGAGAGAAATTCTAATGAACAGAGAATGTATTTCATGGTAGGAGGAAAGACAGTGGGAAGCTAATAATGAAAACCTTGTTAGCAGTAATATCAATATCCATGGATATAACACTTAGAAGTAGCTAAACATTGGAACTTTATAGCTATATGCCCCAGACCCCACAAAAAACTAAAAATAAAAAGAACATTTAACTTCTTTTTATTTAGTAAACTTTTAGTAAACTTAACATTAGGATAAGTAAATTAATCAAGAAATTTACTAATCCTAACATTAGGATTAGTAAATTAGTAATATGTACTATAGTACATAAACAGCAGGTTTAGCAATTTTCTTCATCTTGCAAATTAATCTTCCTTTACTTCTTTTCAAAATAAGATGAAATAAAGTTATTTATTTATAACATAAAAATGATTATAAATGTAATAACAAAAATTCAAATTCCAACAGTGTTCTAAGGTTCACAAACCTTTAGGTTGAGTATCAGACATTAAAGCAGAAATGCCATCATCATCTCTTCGCTTTTCTTTAGCACGTACAGAATGCTTTGCAGAACTGTTATCTACTTTCTTACTTGATTGTAAACCCCTGCAAAATAGAATTGTATTATACTCGAAATAAAAATCCAATAGGTTACAAATACATTCCCATATGGTAGACTGTATGATGTGAGTAGTAAAAAAAAACTCTGAACTCAGATTTGAGAAATAACTTATCCTCCCCATTCTTTGGGGAGAAACCCCCAGGATATCCACACTGCAGGATTGTGCAAATGCAAAATGAGCAAAAAAGTAATACTATACAAATATTAAATAAGTCAAAGAGGTTTAAAAAGTAAAACTCCAACAACACTAGTACCATGATAATCCAACCTATGTGTAATCAATCATAAGCCAATGCTAATTTTTAATATATTTCGAGCATGGTTCATATATCAAAAGGTAAGTACAAAATAAAGTATGAAGTGTGGTAACAAATTCTACCTACAGAGAAAATAATTTAAAAATCTAAGGTACTGGATAATACTTAAAATATAAGGTTGAGTGGAAAACAAACCAGTTTTGGAATGATAAGCATGTCACTAGTAACAAAATTATAAATACAAAACATACTATAACATACAAGTACATACGTAAGAAATAAAATACAAAAATTTAGACCAGAAGGATTGAAACCTATTTGGATAATGGATAACTCCAAGGAGGGAGAATAACAGAATCAGTGAACAAAACCAAAAAGAAATACTAGAGATCAAAACACTGTAATAGAAATGAACAATGCCTTTGATGGGCTCACTAGAAGCTTCATCAGTATTTACAATCACTCCCTTTGCCATCACTTGCGTCACCACCTAAGCTCTGCCTCCTCCCCCCGCCCTTCCATGAAACCGGTCTCTGGTGCCAAAAAAGCTGGGGACTGCTACACTAGTAGACTGGACTTGGAAAAGGAAAGGATCTTGGAATCTGAGTATATACTAAGAGAAATTTCTAAAACAGGCAAGTGAAAAAGAAAAGAAAAAAAGCTTGGAAAAAACATAATATTGAAGAACTTTGGGAAAACTACAAAAAGTATAGTTGTACTATGGGGAGAAGAAATAGAGAAACATAAGAAATATGTGAAGGAATAATGCCTGAGAATTTCCCTAAATTAATGTCAGGCACTAAACAACAGACAAAGAAGTTCAAAGAACAACAAGCAGGATAAAGTACGCAAAAAATAACACCTTGGCACGTCATACTAAACTGCAAAAAACAAAGATTTTTTTAAATCTGCATAAAAGCCAGAGGGGTAAAAATCCTTAAATTACAGAGGAGCAAAGATAAAAATTACATCTGAGACTTTTCCTCAGAAACCATGCAAGCAAGAATAGTGTGGCGTGAAATCTTTTAAGTGTTCGGAGGAAAAAAAAACCACCTATCAGCCTAAATCTCTGCTTCTTCTGCAAATATCCTTCAAAAGTGAAGGAGAAATAAAGACATCCACAGACAAACAAAAAAATGCAGAAATCCATTGCCAGCCAGCATTGCAAGAAAAGTTAGAAGTGCTTTAAAAAGACGGCAAATGATGTAGATGAGAAACTCAAATCCACATAAAGAAAGAAAGAGCATCAGAGGAGGAATGAAAGAAGGTAAAATAAAAACTTTAATTTTCCTTATTAAACTGTAAATACCTATATGAAAAAAGAAGAAAGCTCTAAAATGATAAATCTAAGCTTCCATCATAGAAAACGAGAAAAAGAAGAGAAAATCAATTGCAGATTAAGGAGAAGAAAAGAAATAATAAAAATTAAAGCAGAAATCAAGAAATTAAAAATAGGAAACTGATAAAATCAATAAAACCAAAAGCTGCCCTTTTTAATAGATCAATAAAATCAACAGGCCTCCAGAAAGGCAAACTAAGAAATAAAAAGAGAGCATACAAATTACTAATTTCACAAATAAAAGAGTGGGCATCACTCTAGATACCATAAACAACAAAAGAATAAAAGAATAACAAAGGAATATTATGAACAACTTTATGCTCACAAATTTGAGAACCTAGATGAAATGTACCAATTCCTAAAAAAAAATCAGCCAAACTTGACACAAGAAGGAACAATCTAAATAGACCTGTATCTAATAAAATATAAATCAGTGATTAATAAATACAAAACAAACAACACAAGGCTCAGATGGGTTCATTGGTGAATTCTACCAAACATTTCTGATGGATGTTTTCTGATGTTTTCTGATAAATGAGGAGGAGCTCCTTGATCACCTGAGCTCCTCAGGAGAGTTAAAGATGACATAAATAAATGGAAAATCACCCAGTGTTCATGGATTGAAAGACTTAATATGGTTAAGATTTCAATACTACTCTAAACAATATAAAGATTCAATGCAATCCCTATCAAAATTCTACTGGTGTTTTCCACAGAAATCAAAAAATACAACCTAAAATTCATAGAGATTCCAAAACAATCTTAATAAGGAAAAAAGTTGGAAGACTCACACTCCCTGATTTCAAAACTTTCTACAAAGCTACAGTAATCAAAACAGTGTGGTACTGGCATAAAGACAGATGTTTAGACCATCAGAATAGAATAGAGAGCCCAGAAAAATTAGTCAGATGTGGTGGCACATGCCTGTAGTCCCAGGTACTTGGGAGGCTGAGGCAGGAGGATCACTTGAGCCCAGGAGTCTGAGGCTTCAGTGAGCTATGATGATGCCACTGCACTCTAATCCAGGCAAAAAAAATGAGACCCTGTCTCCAAATTAAAAAAAAAGAAAGAAAGCAAAAGAGAAAAACTATATGACATTGGTCTGGCAACAATTTTTTAGATTACGACCCCAAAAGCACAGACAACAAAAGTGAATATTGACAAATGGGATTACCTCACAATATAAAGCTTCCGTACAAACAAGGAAACAATTTTCAGAGTAAAAAGACAATCTATGGATTGGGAGAAAATATTCATAAGCCATACATCTCATTATAGGTTAATATCCAAAATATGTAAGAATCTCAAACTACTCTACAGAAAGAAAACAAATAACCTGATTTAAAAATGAGCAAGGGATTTGAACAGACATTTATCAAAAGAAGACATAAAAATGGCCAATTGATATATTAAAAAATGCTTCACATCATTAATCATTAGGGAAGTATAAACGTCTTACTCCATTTTGTGTTGCTGTAACTGAATACCTGAGACTACGTAATTTATAAAGAAAAGAGGTTTATTTAGCTCATGGTTCTTCAGACTGGTAAGTTCAAGACTGGGTGACCACATCAGATGGTTTCTTGAGGGCCTCCTGTTGCTTCCTAATAGTATGACAGAAAAACAGAAGGGAAAACAGGGTTGTGCAAAGAGATCAAACACCAGACGCAGCCTCCATTTATAACAACTCATTCTCATGGGAATTAATCCATTCTCATGAGAACTACCCAGTCTCAGAGAAAGACATTAATCCATTTTAACAACCTAACCATCTCTTAAAGGCGCCACATTCCAACACCGCCACACTAGAAACCAAGTCTCAACATCAGTTTTGGTGGGGACAAATCATATTCGAACCACAGCAGCAAATTAAAATCACAATAAGATATTATCTCACACCTGTCAGAATAGCTATTATCAAAAAGATGAAAGATAACAATTGTTGGCAAAGATGTGGAGAAAAGGGAACCACTGTACATTGTTGATGAGAATGTCAATTAGTACAGCCATTATGGAAAACTGTGTAAAGTTTCCTCAAAAAGCTAAAAATAGAATTAGCATATGATCCAGAAATCCCACTCTGGGTATTTACCCAAATGATTTGAAATTATGTTGAAGAAATGTCTTCACTTCAATGTTTACTGCAGCACTATTCACAACAGCCAAGTTATAGAATCACCCTAAGCATCTGTCAATTAACAGATGAATGGATAATGAAAATGTGGTATATATATCTATACAATGGAATACTATTCAGACTTTTAAAAGAAAGAAATTTTGTTATTTGTGGCAACGTGGATAGAACCGAAGAACATTATGCTAAGTGAAATAAGCCAGGAACAGAAAGACAAATACTATGTGTTCTCACTTCTATGTGAAATCTAAAATAATCCAACATGAAGTAGAGAGTAAGTAGAACGGTAGTTACCAGAGACTGAGAGGAATAGAGAGAAGATGGTTAAAGGGTACAAAGTTGCAATTACATGAGAGGAATAAGTTTTGGGTTTTTTTCCACTTTGAGATATACTGCACAGCATGGTGAATATAGTAAATAATAATGTATTGCACATTTCAAAATTGCTAAAAGTAACAATATTTATAAAAAAATATTTAGAAAATAAAAATCTATCAATAATTCCAAACAGGAATAACAAAAGTTCTCACTTATTATAACAACTTACAACAATAAATGTTTTGCATACATTTTCTCATTTGCTCCTCCAACACACATAGGTATTATCATTTTACAGATGAGGTAAACTGAGGCATAGATAAGTTAAGCAAATTGCTTGAAATGCAATTCAAGCCTATGCTAAAAGAGTTAATACAGGTATGGTATTTTTCACAGTGGTAATATCATAGGAAAGACTTAATAAATTGTTAGCTAAAAGTTTGTTACATAAGCTACATAAAGCTGAATAATTAAAGATCTACATGCTAAAATTTAAAAAATTATCATGTAGAAGAAACAAATATGCTACTTCAAGGAGACCTATTTAAATTTTCTATTCACCATTAGTGTTTTCTATCATTCCTTGATTTTTGATATAAAATATAAGATTTTTTTCCTACATAATTCCATTCAGGTTATAGTCAGTAATAACAGTTCTGGACAGACTAACTAAGACTAAAGTAAGACTTTTAGTCTCTCATATAACATTTTTTATATGTATCATTAAGAGCACAAGTGCTAGGTTTTCAGAGGAAACTTCCTCAGTTTCCAGTCATAACCCTCATTCTTCAACCCACAAATTTTATGAGTTGCTACTTGACGTTATATTTTCTTAACAAGAGTTGGGGAGTTTACCACATTTTCTACAATAACAGAACAATAACAATAATGTCAGAACATCAAGTATCCTTCAGAAAAGATCTAAATAATTTCTATTACTCTTCCTGATTTTGAGACAGGCAGGCTGGGAGGAGGTTAGTTAGTTACAACAGTGACCCATCCTGAGCCTATCTTGTATTCATTCTGTATTTCACTTATACTGGGGCCATATCTACCAAAATAATGGTATGGCCATACTTACAATGTATTTCCACGGGGGTATTCTGGATTTGCCTCAAAATGAACTCATTTATTTTTATTTTTACTTTTTCACCATACATAATATTTGTACATATTTATGGGATACATGCAATATTTTGTTACATGCATGGAACATGTAATCATCAAGTAGGGGAATCCATCAACTCAAACATTTATCATTTCTATGTGTTGGGAACATTCTAAGTCCTCTCTCCTAACTATTTGAAATATACAATACATTGTTATGAACTATAGTCATTCTATTCTTTTTTTTCCCAGAGTATTATTGAGGTACAAATACTTTGGTTACATAAATTGCCCTTGCACCACTGGAGTTGGGGCTACAAGTGTCCCCATCCCCTAGACAGTACACACTGCATCCGTTAGGCTGTAGTCACCCTATTTTCCTATTGAACATTAGAACTTATTCCTTCTACCTAAATGTATGTTTGTAACTATTAGCCAATCTCTCTCCATCCCCCCTCCGACACACACCCTTCTCAGTCTCTGGTAACTACCATTCTACTCTCTACCTCCATCAATTCTTTTTAGCTCCCAAAGATGAGTGAGAATATGTTATATTTGTCATTCTGTGCCTAGATTATTTCACTTAAGATAATGGTATCAAGTTCCATCCATGTAGCTGCAAATGACAACCTTCATTCTTTTTGTGGCCAAATAGTATTCCATTGTGTACATATACTACATTTTCTTTATCCATTTGTCCACTGATGGACATTTAAGTTGAGTCTATGTCTTTGCTATTGTGAATAGTGCTGCAATAAACATGAGGGTGCAGGTATCCTTTGATATACTGATTTCCTTTCTACTGAATAAATACCTAGTAGTGGGACTGCTGGATTGTACGGCAGTTCTATTTTTAATTTTTTGAGAAATCTCCATACTGTTTTCCATGCTAGCTATACTAACTTATATTCTCACCAACAGTATGTGAGAATTCCCTTTTCCCTGCATCCTTGCCAGCATCGGTTATTTTTTTGTCTTTTTAATGACAGTCATTCTTACTTGGGCAAGTTGATACCTCATTGTGATTTTAGTTTTCATTTCCCTGATGATTAGCAACGTTAAGCATTTTTTTATATACCTGTTGGCTATTTGTATGTATGTCTTTTTTTTTATTTCAGCATATTATGGGGGTACAAATGTAAAGGTTACATATATTGCCCTTGCCCCCCTCCCCCCTCGAGTCAGAGCTTCAAGCATGACCATCCCCATATGATGCGCATTGCACTCATTATGTATGTATATACCCATCCCCTCCTCCCACCTCCCGTCTGCCCCACTCCGGATAAATATTGTTCCTATATGTCCACTTAGGTGTTGATCAGTGAAACAAATTTGCTGGTGAGTACATGTGGTGCTTGTTTATCCATTCTTGGGATACTTGACTTAGTAGAATAGGTTTCAGCTCTATCCAGGATAATACAAGAGGTGCTAGATCACCATTGTTTTTTGTGGCTGAGTAGAACTCTATGGTATATATATACCACATTTTATTAATCCACTCATGTATTGATGGGCACTTGGGTTATTTCCACAACTTTGCAATTGTAAATTGTGCTGCTATAAACATTCGAGTGCAAGTGTCATTTTTAGAGTGTCTTTTGTTCTTTTGGGTAGATGCCCAGTAATGGGATTGCAGGATCAAATGGTAAATCTACTTGTATTGTTTTAAGGTATCTCCATATTACTTTCCACAAGGGTTGCACTAGTTTGCAGTCCCACCAGCAGTGTATGAGTGTTCCTGTCTCTCCGCATCCATGCCAACATTTTTTGTTTGGGGACTTTTTAATAAAGGCCATTCTCACTGGAGATAAATGATATCTCATTGCAGTTTTGATTTGCATTTCTCTGATGATTAGAGATGTTGAGCATTTTTTCATATGTTTGTTGGCCATTCTTCTGTCTTCTTTTGAAAAGTTTCTGTTCATGTCCTTTGCCCGCTTTTTGATAGGGTTTGATTTTTTCTCATATATCAACAGTTTTATGTTTCACTTTTACACCCTACTTGTTCTACATCAGGCAACAGATATACTAAACCAGAAGATTGGCTTGAACTCACTGCTGATCTTGTGAAGATTCAAATGCAAATGTTAAACAAAAAGCATAAAATTATGTAAACAGTTTCTACATCTAGCAAATGTCACTGTAATGTTTGTGATGTAGTTTTTGTTTGTTTGTTTGTTTTTTGTTTTTGCTCCAAAGGAGCATTTTGGGGCCTATCTATATATTAATAGTACAACTAAGACCAAATGAATGAGAAGGTAAATCTCAAAATCTAAAATGGGCAATGAGTCGAGGAAGGTATTTAAAGAAAGAAAATACAATGCATAAGCACTTGTGGAGGGAGGAGGTGAAGAGAGAGAGGAAGAAGCAGTGTCATCACTTAAGAGTACCTCATTAAACAGACACTGATGGCGGGAAACCCAGGGTCTAAAAGCCACAGCAAACAGACTTTGGGACAGCACTTGGAAAGGGGAGTACAATTTTTATTCAAATGTCAAATGGGTTCTTCTGATTTTTAAATTTGTTTTTAAATTTATATACAGCAAAATTCATTCTTTGAGGGGTGGATCTCCTGAATTTCAGTATATTCCAACAGCATCTACAGATCACTACAGTCAGTTGTCTAAATAAAGTCAGCAAATGAACACAAACACACATACGTGCACATGTACACGCACACACCTGCCAACCTTCATAAAATGTCATGGGATTTTCTGGCCCCCACACACAAAAGGCCGGAACATTCGTTGAAAAGAGGACAATAGTGATCTTGTTAACATTCTAGAGATCTCCAAGGGCACAGTAAGATTGTCTTGCCCCAGAGACCTTCTCTATTGTTCAAGTGACAGCAATTTATAGCTTAGAGTGCTAAAACTCTGCACCCCAGCTTCATTTGAATCACTGTTTTGATGACTTACACTTTAAAGTTTGCTGGGACTAAGATTTGTACCACTGAAATAAATATTATGGAGTTAAAATTCTCTACCTTTTTGGTTAGCTCCCTTATCGTGAAAGAATATCCTACTAATCTGGAAAAGGGTTATCTCTAAAAGCCTTCAGAGGGAGTTTTGTAATAATATTGGATTGAAAGCTTGCATCATGTCATTATTTTTTTATATACCGCCACAGTCATAAGCAAAAATACTGTGATGGTCTCATCAGAAATTCCACGGTTAAATTATTTTCAAATAAATAATGTAAAAGATGACAAACTTCCTTTTCATCCATGAGAATATGATATTTTAGAGACAGATATTTTATGATATTTAAAAGACTTTGGAAGGTATGAGGGAAATTTTGTCCATTTATACTCAGAATAAGTTTCTTAAGCACTATATAGCATATAAGTAAAAAAAAGAAAAATATGCCTTATTGGTATTAAATAATTTCATTCCAAATAAAATGGAAATGTTTACATGACCTGAATGGTGTATGTATGTGCATTTCATTCCCCATGTTAACACTAAGGCAATATAAAATAGGGTAGGGGTGAGACTTCTTATAGCAATTAATACAGAGATTGACTTTTAAATGGAAGATTGCCAAAGATGCCACTCTTTTACCTGTATGGCACTGAAAACACTGTTGCTTGCTCAATATATATTAAATAATTTCAGCAACATCACTACTGGACTTTGAAGTGTGACGTTGTTGTATTAAATGCTGCCCTAGAGATTTTTTTTAAGAGGTGCATTATTTGTATTTATTTTCCAAATAATTTGTTGTTTTAATAGGGCTTCTTCACATTTGGAATGGGATTTCCTACCCCACCCCACTGATTAACACATCTTCCTAAAACTCGGCTGGGAACATCTGAGGGGACAATGTCTATGCCCAGCCCCTCTATACTCTACAGGGATGAGAAGAGTCCCCTATGGCAACATCTCTGGGACGGTTTTTGTCGAGTGAAGCTCTTACAATTTTCTTGGTAAAAGACCCTGTCTATGCCCCCCTTGTAATGCCACCAACAACTTATATGTGCATGGCAAGAAGCTTATTTTTCCTGTGTTGGGAAAAAGAGGCTCCAGCAGTCTGGATTCACCAGCTGTTAAACATATAGATTAGAATTAGACCTGAGTGAAGATTCTTGTGCAAGCCAACATTTTTCATACAGCTCTAATGAGCCCCTATTGTATTGGGAAGCCTTGACCTCTAAAGCTCTCAAGTTTGCCCTGGTGCTCTATCTACAGAAGACATGGAGGAAAATGTGAATTCAGGTTAACTCTCCTGTAAACACAAGTGAACTATAAGAGCAGCCCCAGCTAAATTCGGAAAAGCAGCTAGGGAATTCTGTGGGTTGTTGTAAGTACTGTCTCGTGTCAGATGATATCTCAGAGATGGCTTCTGGGAATGCATTTAATCAATCTTTTGTCCCCTCTTATATAAATGGGGCCTAGGCTATATATTTGAATGAGAATTTGATTGCAAGCTCTTTTGAGGGGGAAGTACAGTCATATTATGCTTTCTATGTAGCAATACATGGTAAATGTTATATTAATACCAAAATAATTGGACACATGATTAATTGCTCATAAATGTCCACTTTGCACAGGGTGGTGGTGGTAGTTTTCAAGGAAGTTTCTATTTTCCACTGATAATAGACTTTAGGTTAGATGTCACTGAATAGCCAGGAGACTGTGTTTTTCTAAAACAAAGAAAAAATATAAGGTAGTCTCAAACTATTAAGGAATAATTAACAATAAATCTATCCTGATTTTCCTCTACTTCTTTATAGATTTTATCTTTATCCAATGAAAATGTCTGTCAGTGATTGACAGGATGGTATACATTTTAACTTCAGTCCTTTACATCTCTCAGACAAAATCCCATCACTATCATCTGAAAAACTGTTAGCTCCATGAGGCTAGCTTTTATCCAACTCACACGGACTGGCTGGCATAATCACTAAAGGTCTCATGAGTGAATGAATAAATTAACAAAGGCTCAAATTCCTCATAAATATTATCAGACTTCAAAGTAAACCTGCTTTTGCTGATAGATAAACATTTTATGAGAATAGGGAAGAAAAGTCCAGGGTCACTTATTCATAGCCATTGAGAGCAAATAAAGCCAAGTGATGACCCGGATCAGAGTGGGCTGGGTTGACTCACACAATGTTTTGTTTCTGCAGTCAACAATATGAACTTGGCACATAAGTGCAAGATCCTGGTCCTAGGCAAGAGTCACTATTTCTATGTCCTTTCAAATAAACATGTCACTGACAAATTATTTCCAAATTCAGTTTTGACTCATGGGTTGTGCTCAAGAGTCTATTAAGTTTGGACTCTGCTGGAGTATGGCAACTCCCATAATGATGGCAGTAAATATGCAAGAAGACAACACTACATTTGATTTCGTTTTATGTAGAAACATAGACTAGCAGGAGGTGTGACTACTGGCATGTCAACAGAGGTCAGAGAAAAGCCCACCCTGCTTGAACCCATTACAGAGGACTACTGTAAAACTTGAAGAAGGCTTTTAAACTTCTTTTTTTTTAACCCCCTCTAATTAGCAGATTAGCAAACCTCACTACCTGAAAATGTAAAAATTAGTAAACTTTTATAAGATTTCCAACTAAATGTAAGAGTTATTGGAGAACATAAACAGTTTCTTAGCAATACCTTCCTTCCTAAAGCATACCTCAAAGGGTCTAAGAAAAAATTTAAAATACCACCTGATTTCTTTTAAAGGTAAGATGCACTGTTCAATAAAAATACCCAAGCAGAGCATATATGTCAAGGGCTGTGATTAGAAGATTTCATGTTCAAATCGAGAGCTGAAAGGCCAGTAACAGAAAGACCCCAAAGCGCAAGTTAATATAAAACCACTGTGAATTCAGGGCTAAGAATTTAGCAGTTTGAGGGACCACAAAAATAAGGCTGAAGATAGCTTATTAACAGAGAAAATCTTTCCAAGAGCACCAGACCAAGAGTCAGAGATCTGGGTTATACTCATGGAAAGAAGCCCCTCTGACTATTGTTTGACCAAATATGTATCAGGACATCATAGCCTAGCCAACTTGACACATAAAATTAGCCATCATAATAGGCCCTGAGGTTTGCCAAAAGACTATATCAGACAATCTTGCTGAATTCAACTCTAAGCCATGGTCTCACCGTCACCCCACAAGGCTTCGAAACCTGATTTTGTCAACATCTTGAGAGGTACTCTGCTGTTCAAGGTAAGACCCACAATAACAAAGCTTACAAGACTGATAGGTGTATGGGAATGCCAGTTCATGAACTTGAAGCATACCTGTCATGGGTGTTAAAATACTTGCATTGGCATGACTGGTGCATTCTCTCTGTGTAGACACTTCTACTTAAAAGCCAAATTGTAATCAAAAGTTTGTTAAGTGAACAAGAAATCAGAATTCAAATACTTAACGGCACAAGGTTAAGAGCGGTTGACACACTCATCTCTATACAATAGGAATATTATCGCCAGTGGGGCTGGAATGATGCCAGATGTTTGTCCTTGGGAAATCACTCCCTTCCCTGGATAGGAGTAAGAAATACTGAGAGCATTCTTCTTTTCCACGCTATATTGCAGACACTTCTTTTGATTGACACATTTTTATGTGTTAATATATTTAATTGTGTTAAGTTTTGCAGATCTGGTATTCATTGTTTCTTTAAGGTAACTCTACCTATTTTTTCCTGTTGTATTTTTTCATCCTGAGAAGTCGATATTATTCCCTAATTATTATGATTTTGGTGCTGGTATCATTTACTGTTGATACTTAATATTTACTAAGGAACACAGAAAAGGATGAATGAATAACATTTCAACTTTTAAAGTCCAAGGTGGATTCTAGAACAGAGATAACTAATATTGGCATTGGACAGGTTTAGGTTCAGATCTTTGTTACCAGCTCCCACATCTGTAAAATGGAGATAATGAACTTAGCACATGGGGTTATTTTGACAATTAAAATGAGATAATGTTTGTAGATGAAAGAACTAACAAATATACACTGACATAGAGGAGGTAGTTAATAACTAATAATTGTCTGAATTTGCTCCTCTGCTCCCTCTCCTAGCTTGTAATTTTTACATATTCAAAAATGGAAAATGAGGGAGATGTTTATCTTTTATCTAGAGTCAAGAGGCAAATACTTGGCGGAACGAGAGCCATCGTGCATAACAAGAGTCATAAGGCTTCATCCCAGTTCTTGTAAATTCTAGGCAAATGGTCTATGGACACATAAATGTTCGTCTTGAGTTGTGCTATGACACGAGACATAGCTGAGCAGTGGGTGATGAAAGCTGAGCGGGCTCGCGTCTGAAGCAGGGGACTGGTCTGGTGAAGAATGTCGAGGCAGCTGGTCGATGACAAAGGATGTCAAATACAGTAGTCACTCTCCTGACTGAGTATGAAACAATGAGGATTACTGTTTCCTGCGTTTCACTGTGGTCTTTGCCTTCTGTGTTTGAGGTTGTGAACTATTATTAGTAAGTCTAGAAGACGAAGATATATATTTAAACGTAATTTCTACAAGTGAGACAGTGTGACATGACCTAAGCAGTGCAGGCTGGGAATCTGATGACCGGGTTTATGTTTTGAGTTAAGCATGTACTAGCTGTGCAACCTTTGGCACTTTACTTGAATGCTCTGAACTTCAGTTTCCTCATATTAATTACTCCCTTCAGGGCTGTACTGGGGAGTAAATGAGAAGGGCCTTGGTAAGGTGCTATTCAAATGTTCATCATTCAAATATACAAGTGTCAGTTATTACCATAATTAAATAACTCTGTAATTGAAAAATTTTATGTACGATATTCTTTACATTTCTGTAATACCTGTCATTTGGGATCATAAAGTCCTCATAAAACTTAACTAATGGTGTATGTGTTATATATAATACATAACATACATAAATTTATTTAAAAATATACCTGGTTACACTAAATGTAAGTTTCCTTAATTTGAATGGTGTCATACTATTTCATATTTAAAGGCACAAATATTTTTATGTATGTTTAATAGCTGTGATTTACTGTACTTGGATTGTTTTGTATCAAAAATAATAAAGCACAGGATTTTACTGTAAACAAAGAGACGAAGAAAAGCTGGCATGATAGACCCAAATTCTTAATTTCCTGGACACTGGTCTAAATTCTCAGCTCTTAGCCAGAAGGGAAATACATAGACCATCACCTGAGATGGTAGTTATCCTGTCCTCCCCATTTTTTTTTTTTTTTCAAGTCTAATCCAGTCTTCAGTGGCTGGGTTTTAGATTCAGTTTTGCTCAGGCATTTGCTATATTGTTGGGCAGAACCCACAGGGGAGTAATTTTTGAGAAAAGTCTGAAAGAAATGAGGGAGCGAGCCACGCAGAGAGCGGGGAGAAGAGCGCCTGAGGCGGCTGGAAGGCAAGAGCTGCGGCCCTAAGGTGGACCCGAGCGCAGCACAGCCCGGTCAACGCACGCACCGATCTCGTCTGGTCTCGGAAGCTAAGCAGGGTGCGGCCTGGTTAGTACTTGAATGGGAGAAAAGCTGGAAGCTCAAGGGGCAGAGGACGGATCAGGCAGGGAGGACCGTCGGAGGAAAAGTCGGAGCAGCGGGCCTGTGTGTCTCTGGATCTTTCCGATAATGTTCTCCATCTGGATTCCCTCCTCCCCCCCAGTTGCTCTCAACACGTTATTCATCCTTTGAGAACCAGCTCGCGTTCTGCCCGGCTGTCCGTCCCCTGCTTTCACGGCACAGAGCGTGCGCCTCCGGTGAGCCACCGTGCCTGTTGCATCTTGTGTCACAATTCACATCAGTTGCTATCTAGGATTTCACAGCTTAGGAAGTACGTACGGGTATATCATCCCCCCTGTGGTCTCCTGCGGTCCTAGACGTGCAGAAGAGGAAGAGAGTTTCGGGAAGCAGCGCAGTAACTGGGGGGCCAGAGGCAGAACCTCGGTCTCCAGCCGGAGCTGGGGTCGTCTCTCCCCGCCACCCTCCACCCCACGCTCGCCCGCGCTCTTTCTACGCCCTACGCCCCATCGTTGACTATAATCACTGTGAGGAGGAGGCTGATTTGGAATCTGTGTTGTCTCTCTCCTACTTGCTCTACTTTCTGGAACACAATGATGAACCCCCACCTAGATCCCTGGGTCGGTGCCCTTTTGCTTCTAGAGGTCCTCTGTGAATCCTCTTCTTCCAATGGACTCAAGCTGCTGTGACAGCAGTGGCCCAAAGAGAGAAGAGGAGTGGTGCCAGGAGTTTAAGTCCCTTGGGGGTGATCCTTCTCCTGTGACTGACTGGCAGGCACCTTGTCTCAGATTGGGACAGTCCCTTACATCCCAGAGCTCCTGGGAGGATCGGGCTTAATCTTCCCTTCCCTGCTCTGAGACTTTGCCTGAAATTCACACTTGCTTGTTCCTTCCTTGTCTTCCCCACCGTCTCACTAGTCCCCACCCTCTGCCCTGGGAGCACTTCCTTAATAAATCATTTGCACAAGAGTCCTGCCCTCAGAAACTGACCTCCTCCAGTCCTAGACCTAAAACACCTAGCCCCAAACTTCTTCCCTACCCCCCGAGTCTACCATAAATTTGCTCAGTACAGTAGATAGGTAAATGCTCATTGAATGAATATTGGCTGTGGATGAACCTTGCAGCAGATAGTCAATATACTGATGCATAGTATCATTTGTTTGTGTAATAAACATTACTATGGGGCGGTCTTCCATTTATTATTCCACTGCATTCATGCAAACAGGCCTGACTCCTTTTTCATCAGTTACAAGAGAGTGATTCTATTTTTAACCTAAGGATATTTGTCACCTTGGAGTTGTTTTTTCCTATAATATAAATTGTGAATATATGTTAGATTTCTTAGAGTTACCAAGAACTGGTTAGCACATTTAATTAATATATTTTTTTGTAGTTAGCATACAAAAATGCTGTATATAATATTTTTAACTTTAAATAGCAGTCTCCTATTGCTGTCAAAGTAGAACACTGAATTTTTTCAAGGGAAAAATAAAGTTTTGTTTTGGCTATTAATTTAAAAAATACAGACTTCTGATTGAAAGATTAATTTAAAATTAAGTAATCTAGATGTATGAAATGAGCTCCATAAATAATGAAAAGGGAACTCTTTAGTATAATCATTTACTTTTTCCAAGAAACTGCGTTTCCTGTTTGGATAAAAACCCACATATATGCATGTGTGCACATATACAGGCCTGCATGTATACAACGCAGAATGTTATTATAAATGCTGTATGTTTAAATTTCTACAAAACAGGGTCTTCCCAACTCCCTCTTCAGCCTCTTTGACCAGATGAGAGCTTTCTGTTTTTCTAAGATTTCCACATATGCCTCTCCTATGGCATGTAGTATGTTTAGCCTGGAACTTTGTGTTCTCAACGAGGCTTATTCTTAGTCTGTGGACTTCTTGAGACTGTCTGAGATTATATTTGTATCTCTTACCACATTTCTCAAAGCCCTTTGCAAATTGGAATTACTCATAACCTTTAACACTTAGTAACTTGATTTTTTTCTGTTTATAAAAATAGTACATGTTCTTGCAGTAAAAGAGAAATTGCATAAACATTTAGTGCACTATAATAAAATTATTCAATATCTCATCACACAGAGATGATTATTAATATTTTAGGATAATTCCTTTAACTGGTTTTCTACATATCTTTAATATACGTACATAATTATTGAGGACTTATTTTTTTTAATTGTATCTTATAAATAGTTTGTTATCTGCTTTTGAAATTTAATATATTATTAGAATTCTCACTGCTTTATTCTGCAAAGTCATGACTTTGATATGTTGTTCAATATTCCATTCCATCACATTGCTAAATCATAATTTATCTCAACCTCTCCTTATTATTAGACTTTTAGATTGTTTTCAATATTTTACTCTTTATAAATGGTATAAATAATGTATAATAAACATTTTATAAATATAGAGTCCTAGAAGTCAATGAATATAACCATAGAAGTATATTGTTTTTGGAAAGTTTGTACCAGTTTATTTTCTGATGAATAGTAAGAGGAATGATTACATAACCCCCTCAACACCCATAGGCAGTTTCATTAAAAAGAAAACCAAAAAAACCCTTTTAATTTCATAGATAAAAAATATTACTTTATTATTTGGTTTAATTTGCCTTTTAGAAAAATGGTAGAGATTAATACTCTTCATATTTTTCTAATGGCAATTCAGAGTTTTTCTTAATGATTTGCATGGTTCAATGTGCTGAAGATGTTAATATTAACAATTTGTTACATATAACAAATATTTTTATTATGTATATTATACTTTAATATATGCACATATATATGAATTCATATACATGCATATGTATATATTCAGTTTAAAGAAAAACAATATAACAAATACCCATTGTTCCAAAATAGTCTTAAGAAATAGAAGATTAGCAGTACCTTATAGTGCTTTGTATGTTTTTTTCTTATCACTTTTTCCCTCTCCCCACCCCAAAGGTAACTATTAACTTGAAATTTGTATAAATTGTTGTCTTTTATTATAGTTTAAAACTACCTAGATACTAAATATTATATTGTTTAATCTTGTGTACTCTTGTACTTTATGTACATGAGAAAATTATGTACTATCCTGTGACTTATTTATTTTTGCAGTCTTTTTTTTTAAACATTCATTCATGCTAAAGCATGAACCTGTAGGTCATTCACTTCCATTGCTTTATATTCTCTTCTTGACAAACATTTAGAATATTTACATCGTCATGTTATTACAAACAACACTGCCAACACATGCCATCCCTGGTTTTCATCTGTTGTATATATGCTCAGGGGTTTTCTAGGGACATCACTAAACATTAAATTGCTGGGCCTGCCTTATATGCTCATACGCAGCTTTATTCAGTGATACCAAATTGTTTTGTAAACTGACTGTACTCATTTATAATCCCCTTGGGAATGTATAAGAATTTTATTTGCTCCATAGTATCATCAAACTAATTTTCATTGTGATTTTAATTTGTGTATACTGGTCACTCATGTTTCCTTGTCTGCATTCATGCCCTTTGAATATTTTCCTATTGTGTACATTTTCTTATTGGTTCACATTTTCGTATATTCTGAATACTAGCTGTTTGATTATTACATGTTTTACAAATATCTTCTTCCAGTTTATGGCTTGTCTTTTTTTGCTTTCTCTGTGTGTCTTTTTTTGTCTCTATGTGCCTTCTCTGAACATAAACATCTTGATTTTTAATGCAGTTGAGTCCCTCAGTCTTTGCTGTGTGGTTTGTGCTGATTGCGTCTGGCTTAAGGAATCTTTCTCTATTCCAAGATTATAAATATATCTTCCTATATCATCTTCTGAAAATATTACAGTTTTGATCATCAAATTGAAGTCTTACACCTGGAATTTATTTTTGTGTATGGTTTGAGGAAGGGATCCATTTAAAATATTTCCATATGGATGAACATTTGCTCCAGCACAATTTACTTACTGCATAACTTCTCTTTTCTCTACTGAGCTACGATTTTACCTCTGGTATATTTTGGATTTCCATATGTATATGTCTACTTCTGGGTGCTGTGTTCTGCTCTTGTTGTCTATTTTTCCATCCTTCTTCCAGTACCACATGGTCTGTCTTTTTTTACTGTAAAATCAGTCTTGGTATCTGGTAGGACAAATTGCATTTTTTTTTTGGCTCTGCCATTTTTACTCTTCTATATCAATTTATAAATCATCTTGTCAAGTTTCACACACAAAAAAGCAAAAACCAAAAAAAAAAAGAAAAAGCAAAACAAGCTCCATAGTTATTTTAATTAGGACTCTTTAAATCTTTTGAGTAATTTAGGAAAAAAAATGACTCTACAATAATAACTTCCTATCTCCGGACATTTTGTTCCTTTTCATTTACTTACATTTTCTATAAGATCTTTTAAACAAGTTTTCTACTTTCTATGTAAAGATCTTGCACATCTTTTGGTTAAATTTATTCCTAGGTGACATATTTTGCTACAATACATTTTATCATTTTTTAAAATGTCTTTTTCTATTTGTTGCTCATGTCTATTTATCTTAAATCTGGCAAATTTAACAAACTGTGTTATTAATTCTATTATGTAGCCTATGTTGATGCTTTTTTTGTAGGTTATCATACCACCTACAAATAATGCTTTTAATTTTTCAGAATTGCTTTTAAATTTAATGTTTGTTTTATATTTGTTTAATATAAGTCCAAGGTCAAATCTCCAAAACAACGAGTATTTAGAGAAATTTAATGTCCTTTGTCTGCCTGTAGATATGGCTTTCAGTTTATCCTTCTATTTTTAAAAATCCCTCTTACATTATCAGATAAAGGATAACATGCTATACTCTCTTTCCTACACTTTGCTTTTTTCTCTTAACAAAATATCCTGGAGATTACTCTACAGTAGCTTACTGAGATGCTCCTTGTTCTTTTAAACAACCATGTAATATTCCATTGTGTGTATGTACCATAGCTTATTTAATCTTTTGTGGATGGATATTTGAATTATTTCTTTTTTCCTATTATAATTATTTTAATTAATAGCCTTCTATAAAATCTTTAATATTTTTGCAAGTGTATCTTTGAGGACTGTCTCTTAGAGTAAGATCGCTAGATCAATGAGCATGTGCTTTATAATTTTGTTTGATATGGCCAAATTCCCTTCCACAGAATTTACTTTACATTCTCTCCAGCAATATATCCTTACCCACAGCTTCCCCAACAGAGTATTTTGTCAAATACTTGGATTTCGCTAATCTAAGAGAAATAGTATCTCAAAGTAGTTGTAATTTGCATTTCTCTTGACATGAATAGTGGTTTAATATTTTTTCCTTTGTCTTTGGAGTTTTATGGTTTCATGAAAATATTTCCAGGTTTTTATTCGTTTTGTTTGGGTTTCACTGGGATTTCTGAATTTGAGAGTTGTCTTTTACTAGAATATTCTTAGCCACTATAACTTTAAATTTCGCCTTCCCATTATTTATTTTTTCCTCTTGGAAGGAATAATGTGTTTTTGACTTTCTTGTTCTGCCCATATTGCTTGAGCTCTCTTTTATATTTTTTAGCACTTCGACTCTGTGCTCTATTATAGATGCTTCTCTCTCACTTGGTACATTTATTCTCTTATCAGCTGAGTCAAATGTGCTACTTAATTTATTCATTGAATTTCTAATTTGAATGATCATATTTTTTTTATTTCTAGATGCTCTGTTTGTTTCTTTATAGTATCTCTCTAGTCAAGTTTGATGGTTTCTTCTTAACTATAATGTCAAACCCTTTATTTCTTTAAATATGTTAATACGCTCATATTCTGTTTATGATAATTCCAATATCTGATGCCTTTGTGGATCTGACTCTGTAGGATGTTTTTCTGCTGATTCTTAATCTTGATGATATTTTCCCTCATTTATTTATGCTTTTTGGTTGTGAGATGATGGCCGTTGAGACTTTTCTGTAGAATTTTTTGAAAACTGAATTTAAAGAGTGTTGCACTAGAAATTATTTACATTTGCTCTGTCAGGTGCCTGGAGACTATCTTAAAATAAAATTTTGATTCGGATTTTTCAGGCCACAGAGGCAGGATAAATTCTAGCCTCAAACACAAGCTTATAGTTAGAAATTCTTAGGGTATATATGTTCTTCACCCCACCTACATTCTGAGCTAAGGATGAAATAGGCAAGCCTACCTCTGTGACTTGTTTTTCCCAAGATCATCCATTGAAGGTATCACTTTTCAGAAGGTGCTAGATTTATATAGTTTCTGATTCAGACCTCATAGCCTATTTAGGGCCCGGACTTTGTCTATTGCCCCATAGTGTGACCTTTTAAAACCCAGTCTCTGAGCCACCAGGGATTGGCAAAAGCCTTACGGCATCTCCAGAGCCAGCTTACCATTGTGGAATTATTCTAACTCATCATGTATGGCTTCCAGTTATCTACTTTCCTTTGTTACTAGCTTAACCTTGCTTTCTAAGAGGCACTTTTAAAATTTATTTGTGTATCTTTTTATTGAACGATAGCATGCATACAGAAAAGTGCACAAGTTGTAAGTGCACACAGCATGCTGCATTTTTACAAATTGAACATGTCCTTGTCAGCACCAGATCAGGACACAGATTATTACCAGCTCTCCAGAGGCTCCTCTTGTGCTTCCTTCCAGCCGTCACTGGATGTGACAGAGCAATGTGCTCTGGTGACTGCAGCCACGCACAGCAACACCGATCACACGGACATACTGTTGAGTGAAAGAAGCCACACGTGAGAGACGCACACTGCATCATTCCATTTATGCAAAGCTCCAAAACAGACAAGCCGAAAGAGTTACTTCTTATGCTTTGATCACTTTTTTAATGATCTGAACTTAAAGCATAATTATTGCATATGTGGTAAGCCATTTGCTGGAAGTAGACTCCTGCTATTGTTTTTTGAGATACAAAAGTTGTGGATTTTACGTAGCAAAATCCATTGATTTTTCTCCCTGTTATTTATCCCATTTTCATTTGAACAAAATCAGACAGCTGTGTCTTTGTCGTGTTTTCTAGGTTTATCATAAATAAACTTTCTGAGGTTTATTTTGGCTTAGTTCAGGTACTATGACTTTTGGTTAATTGATTGTTTCAGAATAGTTTGTATATGATATTTCTGGGTTATGTTATCCCCTCCATTTTATCATTTGTTCAGGCATCAGTACGTTGCTCTGTCTACTCTTGTTGTATTTTGATTACCATTGCTTTATATTATGTATTTTTAAATCTATGTTAAGGCAAGTTCCACCTTATTTTTCCTTGTTTTTCTTTTGGAAAATTTCTTCAGCTATTCCTAACTTTATTATTTTTTTCAGGTGAACATTAGAAACACTAGGACTATATCCCACCCAACATTCCATTAGAATACTAGCATGAATTCTATAAATATATTTGAATAGATTTAAAATATTCAGCTTTCTGAGGGGGCCGGAAAATGGCGGATGAGTGGTGGCCCCCTGGCTCTCTGCTCCCAGAGTAGGAGGTGAAGAACGCGGACAGCTACACACGAGTGGATCGCTCTCCACAGCATCGTGAATCTGCAAGCAGCTCTGAGGGAAAAAAAGGTGAATCGGAGAATCGACCACAAAATCTGGAGAGTGGGAGATGCACAATAGGGAATAGCGCGTGGGACGGCTGGGGCAGTGGGATCTGACCCGCAGGAAGGAGGACTCTGCCTCCACCGACCTCCACATCCACTCAGGCAGGGAAGCGCCTGAAGTCAGTGTGAAGTTGTGGCACGGGCTGACGGACTGTGTGGAGAAGAGACAATAGCAGGAAACATTTTGAACTCTCCAGTGCTCTGTGCTAAGTCCACACTGGGCAGGGGAGAGCCTGGTCTGAGTGGACACTTTCCTGGGTCCTCAGAAGGGAGTTTGGAGACAGGCACCTCACCTCAGCTTGTCACCAGGACCAGAACAAAGTAGGTGAATGCCAAAAGGGAAGCTCTGCCCCTGGAAACCGCTGAAGATTTGGCTGGTGAAGGATGGGACAGAGAGTGCAGGACCCCCTACTGTATTGATGTGAGACAGTGGGTCAGGGAAGCAGTGGGGACAGCTGGTGGCTCGTTGAAACAGCCTGCCAAACCCAGCACCCACTGCCCCCACCAGCAGTCTCCTCCAGTGCTGGCCCTCTGTGGGAGGGCAGCTGCCATTTTGGGGGTCCATACCTTAGAAACGCTGTAGTGCATTGTGGATCTGGGCACCACCCCTTCTCCAGCCCAGTAGGGCAAGCCCAGGCAATGGACTCGGGCAGTGCCACTGCCCCAGCCCGGCAGAGCAGGCCTCGCCCTTGGAGCAGGGGAGTAATGGGAAAAGCTGCTTTCTGAACTTTCTTCCCCCAACCCAGCTGCTTGCCTTTTCCTGCTGGCAGGTCAAACCTTACCCTTGGAGGGGCGGAGTAATGAGAGAAGCCACTTCTTGGGCTGAGAGGCACAGTGGCCTCAGGAAGCGCCTCTTCCCAGCGCAGTGGCTTGACTCCTCCTCCAGCAGGGCAGACAGCGCCGTTGGAAGAGGGGAGAAATGAGAGAAGATATTTTCTGGGCTGGGATGTGTGGCAGTCTCAGGCAACACCCCTCCCCCAGCCTGGCAGGGTAAGACTCTGCCCTCGGAGTCAGGGAGAAAGGAGAAAAGTCGCTTTCCCTGTGCAACTGGTGTGAATCTGTGGGACCATGTAACTAAGCAAAAGGGGACAGACTGTTGACTCGGTCCAGCGGGTTGGTTTTGATCATCTGATAAGACTCTAACCCTAGGGCTCGCCCTTGGTGCCCAGGCCACTGCCAGCTTTGGGACTTGTGGTCTGGGAAGGAAAATCCTGGCCAGAGTCCTTTGTATTATTCAGTGAACAAAAACATTATTTTAATTATATCTGACTTTCCTTTCTGTTCTAATTGTTCCCTATTCCTCAGAAACAACTACAGTTCTAAGATTTAATTTTGATTCTGTGTAATTTTATCTACTTTTCTATTGTCTTTTCTCCCTTGTCTTATTTTTTTGTTCTTTTCCACTGTTTCAAATTTCGGGATTCTTGGAACTTATTCAGCATTAGTAATTCAGTTTTCTATAGTTTGATCTTCCTATTTACTGTCTTTAATTTGAATATAAACACTATAAATCCCGCAACCATTTTCTCCATAATAATGCTAATTCTTGGTAACAATGGACTGCCTTCCTCTGCAGAGCTGAATTCTCAAGCAGAGCAAGTGAAGGTTCTTCTTGGCAGGACAGGGTCATGTCTGGGAAAGGGAGGCCAGCAAAGGAATGACAACCTTTCCAGGGAAGCAAAGAGGGAGAGGGCTGGTTTCCTGTTCTCGGGATTGTCTCAGCTCCAATTTGCTGAAATGGGTTGATAAACCAGCTCATCCACTTAGGAGACTCCTGGAATTGCTGCCACTATCTACTGTGGGGACCCCAGGCGGCCACAGGGCCCAGAATTGTCCCTCAATGTTGAAGTAGCATACACAGTCATCACCAGGTGGTGCCAGCAGCGGCCAAGAGCAGCATGAATTTGGATGTCGTAGCTTGATCCCCTTATAATAACACAACTCAGCATTTGATGCAGTTGAATTTGGGATGTTTTGCTGTACTGTTCATCATTTGTTTCATTGAAATCCCTCCTTTGCCCAACCTTCTTTTTCATCATGATCTTTTTCCATTTTTTTTCCATGATGATCTCCTTTATGGTGTCCTGCTCCCAGTGCCCCAAAGCCATGACCTTTCTTCCACATCTCAGCATTTCCCTAAAATCTTCTGAACGGAAAGAGTTCATGCAAAACCACAACACCCTGCATATTCTTTTCACAGGGCTCTTCCTAGCTCTACATTCCCCTGCCATATATTTCTGGGTCTATATCCCCCAACCCATCTGCTTTGGGTTCTATATATTCCAAGACACAATCACTCATTGTCAACTCCCCTGCATGCCCCCCGCTTAACTGTATTGTTCCTGGGAGTAGTTGAAGGATATTGAAATAGGGTTATGGTTGGTGGAAAGGGAGGGCTCAATAAAAATGCAGGTGGCGCTATGCAGTTGATAGCCAATTGTCCTTTTGTTGATACTTTTTGATCATGATTAAAATGTCATAATAGTTTCCTGAAGAGAAGCACACAAGTATCTCATATTTTAGTAGCTGGTTATAGCACTGTCTACAGATAGCTATGTAGTTAGCAGTACAGGGCAGTGACATTTTTTCTTTTGGAAATCTGACCTCAAAAAGAGCAACAGCTTTTGCAATTTGAAGGACACAGTTGGATTTGCCTTCTTGCATGGATGTTGGTCCAGACCCAACACATGCTATTTCTCCAGAATCTCTGGAACACACCTGTTCTCTAAGTGAAAGCCAATTTCTTTCCTTTCCCTAGGGCTCTGCTCTTCCCATGTGGGCCGCATGGCAAGTGTCTCTACTCTTCCACCTGAGGTTTGTGAATGAGTCTGTGTCATAATCCTAGGCCGTTGTGCATTCTCTCACCTCCATCTACTGAAGTATGGCACATATTTCTAAAAGAATCCAATGGTCATGGTCAACATTTATTAAGAACCCACTCTGTTCCAGGTGCTGGCCAAGTACTCATTATTTTATTCAATTCTCACATCCACACTAAGAGGAAAGTTCTGTTAGCCCCATTTGACACATAAAAAACAGAAGATTAGAAAAGATATATAATTTCTCCAAGATAACACAACTCATACATGGCACAACCAAACCTCAAACCCAGGTCTGTCTGATGTTAAAGTTCATGGTCTTATTCTTGTCCTGAATCTTCCCAACACCGTCTCTGACCTTGTTTGGTCCTTAGGGATGGGACTAATTTGTGAGAGAAGATGTCTAGGTACCATGTTGAAATAAATTTCTTAAAATTATGCAATTGGAATGACATTCCTGAACCTATTTTGTAATTATATTGGTTGAAGACAGTGAAATGTAAACTTGCATATTTCAATAAAATAAAACATCTTTTGTTTATGAGCATGTTACATCTGTCTGTGTAATAAAAGAGATATTTTCTTCAGACAGCTACCTTAAGCTTTTTCCCTCTTAACTAGATTCTAATGAGCTCAGTTTTTTTTTTTGGAAACAGAGTTTTACTCTGTTGCCTGTGTTTCAGTGCAGTAGCATCATTATTGCTCACTGCAGCCTCCAACTCCTCTGCTCAAGTGATCCTCTGCCTCAGCCTCTTGAATAGCTGGGACCACAGGCATGCACTGCCAAGTCCAGGTAATTAGAACAAATATTTTTTTGGTAGAGACAGGATCTAGCTATGTTCTCAGGCTGATCTCAAACTCTTGGCTTCAAGTAATCCTCCTGCCTTGGCCTCCCAAAGTGCTAGGGATTACAGGCATGAACCACTGCACCTGGCCCTCATTTTTTTTTTTAATTGGAGAGATTATAGAAGGACAAAATTGATATAATGTTAGTGCTATCGTCTGAATGTTTGTGTCTGCCTAAAATTCATATGCTGGAATCTTAACACTCAGGGCAAAGGCATTAGGAGATGGGACTTTTGGGAGATGATTAGATCGTGATGGTGGAGCCCTCTTGAATGAGATTAGTGCCCTTATAAAGAGGCCCAAGAGAGATCTCTTGCCACTCCACTGTGTGAGTACCTAGCAAGAAGACACCATTGATGAATCAGAAAGCAGGCCCTCACCAGACACTGAATTTACCTTGATCTTGGCCTTCTACCTCCAGAACTGTGAGAAATAAATTTCTGTTGTTTATAAGCTATCCAATTTATGGTATTTTTTATAGCAGTCTGAATGGACTAAGATGGTTATTGACATGGCATACTGTTTTGCTATATGGTAGCTCAGCCATGCTTCCATCTCTCACATTTTCCTGGATTTAGGGTTATTGAGGCATTGACACTTTGGTCCTTACTACTCATTCTTTCTAACTAATGACAAATAATGTATTTGTTAGTTTTTGATATCAGAAAACAGAGAATAAGACAGTTAAGATATAGAGTTTTATGTGATATTCTTTTTAAATAAAAAATCTAAAAATTAGCTAATATATACTTTTTATAATCATATGAATGTATATTATTTAAAAGCTACTAATTTATTTACTTTTACTGTTGATAATAAAATCTCTAATATATTTAATTTAAATAATAGGACCTAATGGAAATTAAGAGGAATCATGTAGAAGCTGTGTGGGAAGTGGGAAATAAATTCCACAATCTATCTTAGAAATAAAAATGCCTACTTTTGATGTAGACATTTAAGGCTATGAATTTTCCCCTTAGCACTCCCCTTAGGAGTGCTTTTTCTATATCCCATTGATTTTGATAGCTTGTGTCCCCTTTGTCATTCAGTTCAAGGAATCTTTTGATTTCCCTCTTAATTTCATTGTTGACCCAAGGCTCATTCAGCAGCAGGTGGTTTAATTTCCATGACTTTGTGTAGAATTGAGTTTTTCTCTTGGAATTGATTTCTAGTTTTTTTCCACTGTGTTCTGGGAAGATACATGGTAGGTTTTGATTTTTTTGAATTTTCTGAGACATGTTTTGTGGCCTCAGATATGATCAGTCTTAGAGAATGTCCCCACGTGCTGATGAGGAGAATGTATATTCAGTAGTTTTGGGTAGAATATTCTGTAAATGTCTTTTATTTCCATTTATTCTAGAGTCGTGTTTAAGTCCAGTGTTTCTTCATTGATTTACTGATTCAGTGATCTCTCCAGCTCTGTCAGTGAGGTATTGAATTCCCTGGCAACTACAGTCCTACTGTTTATCTCTTTGTTTAGATTTAGTAGGATTTGCTTTATGAATCTGGGAGCTCTTGTGTTAGGTGCCTGTATATTTAGGATTATTGTGTCTTCTTGTTGAATTGCTCCCTTTATGATTATATAATGACTATCTTTGTCTGTTTTTACCATTTTTGATTTACAGTCTATCTTATCTGATATGAGAATGACTGTACCTGCTCTCTTTTTGTTTCCATTTGTGTGGAATATTTTTTTCCCATCCTTTTACCTTGAGTCTGTGTGAGTGCTTGTGGGTTACATGTGTTTTCTGGAGGCAGCAGATATTTGGGTTGTGTTTTTTTAATCCATTCAGCCAGTCTATGTGGCTTACATGAGGCATTCAGGCTGTTCAAGTTGAGTGTTAGCATTGATATGTGGGATGCTGTTTTTTTCCTCATGTTGGGTGATACATACCTTATTGTTTTGTTTTCCCTCTTGTGCTATTGTTTTATAAGAGCAATGAGATTTAGCTTTTGGGTGGTTTTACACTGGTTGGTATCTATTATGCTTTTCCATGTATAATGCATTTCTGAGCATGTCCTATAGGGCAGGTCTAGTACTGACAAATTCCCTTAGTGTTTGTTTGTCTAGAAAAGCCTTTATTTTACCATCATTTATGAAACTTAGTTTTGCAGGATACAAAATTCTTGGCTGGCATTTGTTCTATTTATGAAGACTAGAAATGGGCCCCAATCCCTTCTAGCTTGTAAGGTCTCCACAGAGAAGTCTACTGTTAGCCTGATGGGTTTTCCTTTGTAGGTTAGTTGTTGCATTTGTCTTACGACTTGTAGAATTTTCTCATTCATTTTGACTTTGACCAGTTTGATAACTATGTGTCTTAGAGATGTCTCGTTTGCTATGTATCTTCCCAGTGTTGGATGACCATTTTATATCTGGATCTGTGAATCTCTCGCAACATCAGGAAAGTTTCCCTCAATAATTCCCTCAAATAGATTCTCCATACTTTTTGCTTTTTCTTCTCCACCCGCAGGGATATCTGTAATTTGTATATCAGTTCACTTCACAAAGTCCCATTTTTTCTCTGAGTGATTGTTCATTCTTCTTTATTCTCTTTTCTGCATCTTTTACTGAGTGGGTTAGTTCAAAAGCCTTGTCTTCAAGCTCTGAGATTCTTTCTTCTGCTGGGTTTTAGCCTGTTGTTGAAGCTTTCTGCTATATTTTGAAATTCCCTGAATGACATTCATTTCTTTAAGTTCTGTTATATCCTTTCTTGTGTTTTCTAGCTTTTTAGCAACTTTTTCTTTTTTTATTGGTGTCTTTTAATTTTTTTGTGCTTATTTTTATTGGTTTATAATTTTCTCTTCAATTCCATTCGTTTCATTTGCCATCCATATTCTGAATTCCATTTTTGACATTTTGACAATTTCTTTTTGGCTGGGGTCTATTGCTGTAGCTCCATTGTGATCCCTTGGGGGTGTCAAACTGTTTTGTCTTTTATGTTGCCAGATTTCTTTTGCTGATATCTTCTCATCTTCATCCTCTTCTCTCTGCCCAGGGCTGGAAGGTTTGCAGGCATTTGTTCTCCTTTGCTGGGAAGTCTCCTACCTAGTGAGAAGAAAGAGAGGTCCCTATTTGGTGCCTTTGTGTCCTGCTCTGGAAGATTGACTCAGCAGGTGTGGGCAGGCACACCGAGAGCCTATAATGTAGCTGTTCTGTTTTGTCCCATTCCCCTGTGATTGTCACAGTCTAAGCTGGTACTGGATGATCTTGCAAAGTGGTGGGTTGTTCCCCAAGCCAATGTTGGAAGCTTAAGTTGGGGGCTGAATGAGACCTTTTCCACCAAGGCTGGCATTGTGGGGGACTGCTCTGCCTAGTCTCTCCATGGAGGTGACCAATGGCAGCTGGGTGAAGCTAGGCAGTGGTTGTGGGTGTCTGGGCTGTGAGTGTTTGCTCAATCCAGATCCAGATGCCATGGCAGCTCAGGTTTGGTGGGTACCTGGTGAAGTACTGGACCATGGGGATGGTTCCCATCAGGTGGCCAGTGGGAGCCTTAGGGATGGG